>JANHFN010002763.1:83352-100657 GCA_032468175.1 Toxicocalamus goodenoughensis
CTTCTTTCCATTTTTTAAGTTCCGTTTTCAGTTCTTCTAAGAGTGATACCATTTTAAAAACTTTTAAACAACCACCCGGTTAATTTTAGTCATCTAGATGCAAAAACCAAAAATCACCAAATAATCATGAAGAATGCAACTTTTACTCCTCATCCTGACTCAGAAGCAAGCTATTCCAAACTGAGGCACTTGCTGTTGAGAAGATCCTCTGGGCCTGTTTCCTGCTGCTATGGGTGGGAAAAGAACCCACAGAGCTCCTCAGACCTAGACCACAAGAAATGGTCAGCTTCCACCTGCAGATGACACTTGCATAGAGGCCTTTATTGGTAACAACCAGCATCTTGAATTGAGCTCAAACCAGCAATCAATGGAATTGCTGCACCAGAGAGGTTATTCTGCTAATTTGGTTAGCACTGGTTACAAATACATAACCACAGTTTTACCAATGGCATCTTCTGGGTCAACTTCAGCTACAGTCCCATGGAAAGAAACTTGCAGTAACCTAAATGGGAAATAAAAAGAGTGTAAATTACTGTTATCAGATCTTCTTAGTTTAGGAAAGGTTACACTTGGACCAATTGAAGCAGGTCAAAGGCCCCCTTGACCATGACTTTCATTTGATCATCAGACTTTGTACCTCTTCTTTCAAGTGAAGTACAATCCTTTCAGGAACAATAGATGAACTGGGCATAGAATCAGAACACTGATGTACAGTGTTCTGTCTTGCTGAGGTTCATGGGCTCTGTTTCATCCATCCGCCCTGCAGTAACTGGTGAAAAATTTCTGCCACTTCTCATACTTGTTCTAGGATGGAGATATTTAAGTGGGTATCACCACTGATGGCACCTCTCCTGAAATCAGTCAATAACATCTCCTTGCAGCTTCATGTAGATGTTGAAAAGAACAGAGTAGAGGGTCAAGCTCTGGGGTGAATTCCCCAAGATTCCCTACTGAATTTCCCAAGATTTCAATCTCCTATTCCCCACCATACCAGTTTGAATCTCAAACAGGAAGACCTGCAAAATAAAGCCCCCATCTATAATGCTAACAGGTGATCCAAAAAGAAATCAGGGCCAGGATAGTCAAATGCAACTAAGCTATTTAATAGGTTCAATTTAACAGGTACGTGATTGCTGTCCAGACCAGCCACAGATCACCTACAAGTGACCAAGTATGCTTTCCGATTCATGCCCAGGTCTGAAAACCAACGGGAAGGGACCAGATAATCCTTTTCATTCAAAGTATAAACATGTTCTATGTTACAAAAATATACTTCTTATTGAGATATTATCCTAATCCTTCTAAGAGGCAAGATTAAAAACTGTTTGACATAAATGCTCATTTATTGTTACATGATTTCCACCTGCATTTACTCATTTTTGCAGAAAACTGTCAAGCTAGTATGGTGTAGCAGTTTAGATGCAAATAGGAAAAACAGAATTTTCACAGAGTTCTGTATCACTGTTAGTCACAGAAACTTACTGAATGATATCAATCAAACTCAGCTTCCCTCAACCGTTGTTGCTGGAATGAAATCTGAACAAGGAGAGCTATATGAGCTTCAATTCCTGTAGAAAAGGTAGGATCAAAATCTAATAAATGAGTGAATAGGAAAAAATGAGTGAATAAATTAATAAATTGTATAAATAAATAGATGTAGAGATACATACATAAAATGTCTGTACATACACACATAAAATTAAACAAAAAATAATTTCTCATACATTTCTTTGATCATTTCTTTTAACAAAATGTTGTTTCATTTCCACTGGGTCTTTTTTTCTTTTCTTTACTTTGAATATATATTTTTCAAATATGTAGTACTTTAGTCTACATATCTATTAATGTATACTTCATTGTTATTTTTCCTGATGCATAAATACTTATTTGGAAGTACAGGTAGTTCTTGACGTATGACCACAACTGAACCCAAAATTGCTGTTGCTAAAGAAGACAGTTGTTAAGTGAGTTGTGCCCCATTTTACAACCTTTCTTGCTTGCCACTTTCATTAAGTGAATCAGTGCAATTATTCAGTCAGTAGCACAGTTGTTGTGATAGGACTTCCCCATTGACTTTGCTTGTCAGGAGGTCGTAAACGGTGATTACATGACCCCAGGACACTGCAACTGTCATAAATATGAACCCGTTGCCAAGTGCCTGAATTTTGATCATGTGAACACATGGATGCTTGCAACAGTCAATTGTGAAAAAGGATCATAAGTCACTTTTTTAAATGCCATTGTAACTTTGAAAGGTCACCAAGGAATGGTTGAGGACTATCTGTAACTTGAATAAATAATGATTGCATGATATAGTGAATAGCAGATCACTAGCAAAGACACTAGGAAAGAGAAAAGCATTGCTTTCATTCATGTTCTGATTGTTTTCATTTGACCAGATCTTCACAATTTGCTGCAGTGGAAGTCTACAATATATCTTCTAAATCCAGTGTTGATGACTATAGAATCTTCAGAGTGATTTAAAAAAAACCCAAAAAGACAAGATACAGAAGTTGCTTCATGACAGAAACTTTAGTGACCTTGTGTACATGTTCAAAAGGGATGTGTATTGTCTCTCATGGTGATGTGTTTGGCTGAGATCTTGGTTTTTCTTTTTCTTTTTTCACATTGTAATATATTTCCTTTATTTTTTTAAGATCATTTTTATTTTATTATTTTATTATTTTATTTTTTATTTTTAAAAACAAATGTACACATACAAAACATAAAAACATAAAACCATCTTCCATTTTATATACATACAGTGTGTCAGGTCACGAACAAATATTTAGGGATTCATATTACACCAAGAAGTAGTACACTGAAGGAAGATAACTATGTTAAACTCAAACAGCAGATTGCAACAGATTTGATGAAATGTGGAAAACTGTAACTATCATTGATCGGGAGAATATCACAATTAAGATGAATATATTGCCTAGAGTTTTATATTTATTCCTGACAATTCCTATTCGATTAGGGAAAGAGTTTTTCAAAGATTTAAATAGACTTGTGTTGAAATATATTTGGCAGGGTAAAAAAGCAAGAATAAAATTAAAACTGTTACAAGATGCAAGAATAAGAGGAGGGTTTGCCTTGCCCAATTGGGAGCTATATTACCAGGTGACAAGTTTGATGTGGGTAAAGGAATGGATAACACTAAGGAACAGTAGATTATTGACCTTAGAAGGCCACGACTTGCTGCTGGGATGGCATGCCTTTCTCTGGTAGAAGGGAACTAAAACACAGGGGTATTTCAGAAGACATTATATTCGTGAGGCATTGTTTTTGAACTGGAAGAAGATAGAAAAACAATATTACTTTAAAATTCCAACATGGATATCAGTTATTGAAGCTGTTTCTTATCCAATAATATATAAAAAGTAACAAACAGTTAGATATGGGGAGATATTGAATGGGAATATCATTTTTATTAAATGCATTTCTTTCCCTGGCATATGTGTGTACAGATGTACACAAACAAACCCTACGTTTTCACAGTTTTCACTGTGTCATTCACTAAACAATTACTTCATTGTTAGCAGAGATGGGAAATTTGGATTTGTCAGACAAAATTAGTGCAACTGTCCAATCAATAACTGGAGGTTCTCTCAAGTATTTCTGTACAACAGTCTTCTTAAATTTAACAAGTGTTTATGTTTATGTTTATGTTTATGTTTATTGAATTTATATACCGCCCCTCTCCCGAAGGAGACTGAAGTGGCAGACTGTACGTAGTATTTTTACCTGTATTAGCTACTTTTGTGAAGTGAAGATTTTTGTGACATGGATATAGTGTAGAGTATACAAAAAATTAGTTAGGAGATGCCATTTACAGAATTTTTAAAGAGGCTGGGTGAATATGAAGAGCATAACCCTGCTTAGAATAGACAGGGAGAATCTACCAAAATAATCTGGCTTCTTTTGCTGCATTCACCTCATTAAGAAGATTGTTGGTAGCACAACTGCTGTAAAGAGCTATACATACGAATTGCAAGTTTGTGAGTTTCTCCCTAATTGGAATATAAGGTTCAGTAGGAATCTCCTCATCTTTCAGAACCAAACAACCGACTGATTCTGCTCAAAACTGATCAAAAGACATCTCTACCAATTTCTTCAACATTTATAGATTTTACACTTTTAGGTATCAATAATGATTGTCAAAATGAGTAAAATGACCTTATTAAAGCAGGTAAGCATCTGGGGCAAAATTGTTTGTGCAGGATTAAAAGTGTCACTAAAGAGATTAGCCATTGGTATTTCATAGTAAACATTTTATTATGTGGTTAGATCTAAGAAGCTATGTTTTTTTTACCCCCACAACAACTCTGTGAAATAATGTGGTGTAAGAGTGAGCTTCAATGACTAAGGATGAACTAAAATCTGCTCTAATGCCTTCTTAACCATACCAGCTCTTAAAACAAACGCAGAGCTATCTTTCATCTGTTAATGTATCTATCTATCTGTCTTCTGCTATCATCTATGTCTGTCTGTCTGTCTGTCTGTCAGTCAGTCAGTCTATCATCTATCTATCTATCTTAATCTCCTATCTCCCTCACAGAAATGCTATAGATCAAACTTGAGCCCTCATGTTTGAAAAGTATACATTTTACATGTGTACATTTTACCTCTTTCCTTACTTGTGCTACTTTGGTTAATACATATAATGACTTGAAGTTCATCCACTTAATCTTATTAATGTATAAGCCATATAAATAGAAGATCAACAGAGATTTGCAATTGCATGCCTGAAAATAACTTCAAAGATTTCCTTCTGTTCTTTCTAGAGATTGTTCTGAAGTCTACTATAGAAAGTCTCTTTTCTGAAAGTTAGCAAAGGTGATTGTTCTGAACGCTAGGAAGGCTCTTCCAGAAACTGCAGAAAAAAGGAAGTGTACGTGGACCTGCCCATGATGGGGAGGAGAAAAGCTCTGGTCAATGGGTATGGTGGGACAGGGATAGGTAGCCAGGGATCAGGATGAGACCTCCAGGGTTGTGGCAGTTGCTTGTGTGCTGGTGGCCTGGTTGAGCATCTGAGATGGGGAGGACTGAAAGACAAGTGGAGAGAACTGCAGTTTCCCAACGGTCATAAGGGCAGATATGCTGCCAAGCACCCACATTTTCATCATGTAAAAACAGAGGCATTGCCACAGATGAAACTTTGAGTAGGGCTTGCAATTCCTTTTCTTCAGTGCCATTGTAATTTTGAACAGTGGCCGAAATAACAATCAGAAGACAAGGATTATCTGTAGAATCTATATGAAGATTATATTATCTTCTGAAGTAGAGTCAATGATCTAGTTGTAGGTACATATAAAGGTAGAAACTTATAGAATGCTCGTTGTATGAATGGTAATAAGGGAAAAACTACAAATTGGTAAAAACAGTTTGGGAATGATAAAATGGTGATGAGATTGACAGATGATCTCTTGGTAATATCAGCAGCGAATCTTGAGGAAAATGTGCATAAGGAAGAAAAGAGGAAAAAAAGTATAGTGAAAATAGAATGATAATAGGAAAGGAAGAGGGGAGTTCTATATGAAAACCTATTATATGATTGATCATGTGTCAATAAGCTATGACCTATGAACCATATTCAGAAGATCACCTCTTTTTGTATTCCCTGCAAATTAGAATAAATGGGTGAATGGCAGTTTATCAGGTCTAAGACTCACTGAGCTCCTGGGGTGAGGAGTGAGTTTGAGGTGTAGGTGGTGGCCAATCAGCAGATTGGCATCATCCAATGGGTTTTATACTCCTTGACTTGCAATCTGCCTGCTGTGTTCATGGAGATAGAAGAGGGACAGGATCTGGAATTTTACATAAAAAAAGTTTGTCAAGCCTTGTGATACATTTTTTTAAAGTGCATTTATATATTCACTAGCCTTTACAATAAAAGAATATATAAAAGGAGAAATGGATTAGTACAACAATTAGCCTTTTAGGAAAGAAACAAAAATAATGGGACAATAAATCAGCATGTCTAGTTACAATATTTCCAAAGTGGGGTAACCTGATGAAAATATTTTGTCACTTGTAATGTGAGTGTAGGCTTAGTATCCCTTAAAATAATAAACATAAAATTTATCTGCATATCTATCATATTTAGAAATGATCAGATCACATCTTAGGTCATCATAGAAAAGGCACCATATGAGAAAATGGAACAGAGCTTCTACTTCCCTGGAACCACAAGGGCAGAGTGTTTGTGAAAAGGGGATTCCATGAAATCTTCCTTCCAGTAGAGCTTAAGGGAGGGCATCAAATTAGACTGGAGAATCTCTCTTAATGTTAAATTGTGTGAGAATCCTATAATAGAGGGCTTGCAGCTGTCTAACACTCAGCAATAGGATTCAGGGGCACTGGTGATAATTATTGTGGTAGCTTTCTGCTATAGTTACCCAGAATGTTGGAACATGGATAATGCACATTTTGGGAGTCCAGCTTATTGATGTTTAGTAGTATTTAGTAATTTATTCTCTTGATATTGATATTAAATAATAAAATATGAACAATTGCAGATTACATAAAGGTAATTATCAATAAATAATTATCAATTATTTATCAATTATAAATAATTAAAATAATAAAATTATCAATTATAATTTTGAGAAAAATTCATTGCATATTTTCTACTATGCTAGAAAAAAGAACATAGAAATCCTAATCAAAGGATGACTCTGTAAATATGAAATATAAGCTATCTGTCTTGCCTTTGACAGAGACCTCATCTTTTCTACTACCTTCTATTATTGGTATCATTATTATGACTGTTATTATTACTTTATTGTTTTGCATTTACACTGAGAGCTTATGCACCAAACATAAATTCCTTGTGTGTTTTATCATACTTGGCCAAATAAAGTATTCCATTCCACTCCACTCCACTTCACTCCATTCCATTCTACTTTATTCTATGCCAGGCATTATTTTATTTTATTTTATTTTCAAGAGAACAGTGAAAACAAAGCCAATGCCTTATCTGATCAAGCAGACTTTGAAATCCAGCATAATTGAAGAAAGTGGAAATCATACTTCAATCTCATGCAAAACTGCCTTGGGCCCCAAATGTCCCTTACAAAAGCAACTTCTCTGATGCTGACATATGCTCTGTTCAAAAGTCTGTAAAAGATAAAAACACTCCAACTTGGTTTTCCAAGCAATTGGCAGGACTCAAGAATAATCAATAAGTAAATGGTCTGCTTGCTTCAATTTCTTTGGATACTAAGATATATCAGTAGAATGCTTCTATTATGTAGGATATGTGGGAAATAAAACATTTTCTTCAAAAATATTCCTCTCGTGGGATTACGGGAAATGTGTAAACTATTGGGATTACATGCACTTGATTATTGTGCAGATAATGGTCTGTCTAAAAAAAAAATTTGAACAGATTTTATTCTTGCGATCGTTCTATTTTTAGACTGTTCTTTTAAAATGCAGCTGTGAAGAAAAGACAAGGATTTTTCACTATTAATTCCACATTTTTCTAAAGTAAGTAAATAATTAAAAAGGGTGTTATTTTTGTCCATTTCCAAATCAGGTTAACTCAGCAGCAAAAAATATCATATCACTTTCAAAGTTATTTTAACAAGCTAGGCAAAAACTTGAGTTCTGTGACTAATCTCAGGATTCAGTGATAAAAACGTTCATATCACCCATCATGCTATTCCATCTGGGCTAAGCAATATTATGTAGTTAATAGACAATGAGTAAAAAATAGCAAGATTAAAATTGTAAAAGCCCTCAAGACATAACTCTGCTGCCATGCCTGGGATGGTCTATTGAGGAGCTTTTACAGTGGCTGAGTTGAATGGATCTAGGAAGGGATTCTGTACTGATCATTATTATTTCTTTAAATTGATTACGGATTATTTTAGTATGTTTTAGTTTGTTTTTTTAACTCATTGTTTTGTTTTTTACCTGTTGCAAGCTACTTAAAGTTTCTTAGATAAGATGGGTAGCCATAAAGAGGAGGAGGATTTACACTAATTTACACTATCACTATTCAGTATAATTCTTCACATTTCTCCCCTATCCTTCTTACACAACTTCACAGGTTGCTTTTGTTCTTTAAACATTTCATTTCTCCCTTTCTGAGATCTCATCAACTCCATCCACTATGTTCTCAGTCTTCCCTTCCTCTTGACATATTTCTTTTTCTTTCATATATTTGTGTGTGTTTCAATACTCAATCATTCTGTCTATGCATCCAAACCCCCTTTACCACCTGTTACACGGGGAAGCCACTCCACGTACCTATGAACTCCCCAAAATCCACAAAGAAGGAACTCCACTTGGACCAATTGTCAGCAGCATCAACTCTGTCATCTACAACATTGCAAAATATCTAACCACCTTATTAATCCTCTGGTTAGCTAGACCACCCATCACATCAACAGTTCAGAGGATTTTGTCAGCATGATTTGGAAACTAAAACTGGATCTAGATGAGTCTATGGTTTCTTATGATGTGACTTCATTTATCACTTGCATTCCAACAACTGAAGCTATCATGGTAGTGAAGAAATGACTGCTACAAGACAGCACATTGGATGACAGAACTAACCTCAGCCCAGACCATGCTGGACCTCTGCCTAACTCTTATCTATTTTAAATACAATGAAAGTTTCTATGAGCAAATCACAGCTGTGACCTGGGCTTATCTGTTTTCCCCATTGTGGCAATCTATACATGGAAAAGGTAAAAACCAAAGCCCTAAACTCCTTCAAAGAAAATCCACACACTCACTGGTATAGGTAGGTGGACAATATGTGGGTCAAGATTAACACACAGGAAGTGGAAGCCTTCATCACCAAATACATCAACTCTGTAAGGTCACATGGGAAGATGTTAAGAAAAATAATCTTGCTTTTGTGGGCTGTGCAGTATAAATTAAAGAAGGCAGAAGTATTAACACTGAAGTTTACAGAAAAGCTATAGACACAAATCAGTATTTAAATTTTGATTCTCACCACCCACTGGAGCACAAAATGGGAGTAATCAGAACCTTACACCCCTGGGCTGAAGATTTGCCTATCAGAAAAGAGGGAAAAGAAAAAGAACTAAAAGATATTAAGGAAGCCCTCAGAACTTGTGGCTATCCAAACTGGGCCTTCAACAAATCCAGAAGAAGACCCAGCAGGAGTTCCTCCATAACAGACAAAGAAGAGAGCAACAGATGAAGTAATGTGGTCCATATAGAACAGGAATATCTGAAAAGTTCAGGAGTATTTTCAACCAACACAACATACATGCACATTTTAAACCTGAGAATACACTAAGGCAGAAGCTTGTCCACCCCAAGTATAAAACACCCAGACACAAACTGACCAATGTGATTTGTGCAGTACATGTGCAGATCTTTTGGAAAAACAAACAACTACTTCACAAACCTCTGACACAACACAGAAGAACAACTCATCAGGACAAGATTCAGTAGTCCATCTGCATTTGAAAGACAATGGTTACTCTTCTGAAGACAGCAAAGTCCATGTTCTGAGGACCACTAGTTTGAAAGAGGGGTTAAAGAAGCCATCTATGTTCAAACTGAATAGTCCTCTCTCAACAGAGAGAAAGAGATATGACATACAACATAGTCCTTTCAGTAGTTCCAAGAAGGTTTCACACCCATTTGCACTCTGATTCAGGTGATCCGGGGGCCTCAACGACTCTCAAAGAGATGTGACACACTTTCAAAGTGCTAACAACCCAGATGACTGCAAGGAATATAAATATAAATCCTTCTATCTCCTAGCATTCAGTCAGAACTTCAACTCTACACACACAGCATTCATTTTAATTCTACTCTTTAACATAACATGATGGTTCCCAAATCTCTAAATTATTCCTTCCAGTAATCTCTAACTTCATTCTGTTAGAGGGACTTTTCCATTAAAATCACTCTTCTTTCTAGCCGCCTCTTTTGATCTTAACAATTCCTTGGTCTTTTTGACTACATTCTTTGTATTATATTTTATTCTCTATACAAATTACAGAATATCTTTCTCTCATTTTTTTCCTTCTTATATGCAGATTCCTTCTCAACCTGTTCACCCACAGCCTCTTTTATTTCATCATTCTGCCAATCTTTTTTTTTTGCATATTTCTTATTAGCATCAGTGACAGTCTGCAACATAATCATTTCTATATGTTTCAAGTACCATCTATGTGCTTTTTGCTTGTGCTCAGTTTCCAATCTAAATGTAAACCACTCCAAACTTGATTGCAGGAAGTATGATTTCTGGAACTCACTACCTGATTCTGTTGTTACATGCTCAAACCCCCACTCTTTTATGCTCAAACTAATTTCTGTCAACTTCACCCCATTCCTAAGAAGTCTTTAAGGGGCGTGCATAAATGCACAATCGTGCCTACCATCCTTGTCATATTATCCCCAATTATTAGTTCCTATTTCATGTATTTAAACGTATGTTTATTCTCATTTCTATTATATTGTAAGCTTTTGAAAAAATAAATAAATAAATAAAATAAAAAAATGTTGCAAATATCTGCTTCATTTGGACCACCACAAATACAACAGCAGGAATCACTTTTGATTCAGTTCATAAACTGTGATTTATGTCTTTCTATCAATCCAGAAAATTCTGCCTGGCATGACAAACCAACTGTTTCTTAGCAGGATTTATTAAATTAATTCAGTCACTTATTTATTTTCTCATGTTGAAAACCATGATATTTGTTCTTGAATATATTGGAGTAGCACTTGTAACCTATAGTACGATGTCATAATATAGATCTTTCAGAGTGCAACATATTAATGGTTTTGGTGCCTAGGAACAGGGTAGATCAAAGTTGTTTCACTACAGGCTTGATTATATATGCATGTGCATGACACACATAATGTGTTTTTTGTACTCCAAAGTCTTGACTTGATTTCTGTGATTTAATGAGATGACTTTGTATTATTGTTACATTTCTCTTCCATTTATAATTTGTGTATTCAGCAAAATTTTGTTGAAGTCCCCTCTCCTTCCCCCAGTGAAAACTGACATAATATATGCAATCTCTACATCTGATGTCTCCGTCATGGAGTCATGATATGATAACCATGGAAATAGTTAGATTCTCCATAATAGAGTTTAGGCCATTTCCTTCGTCTGTATGCAGATGAGATAAGCCTAGTTTCTTTAAAGCTTTCTAAAGGTACTTAACAATCCAAATAAATATTGCACTGACAATTATTTAATGATATATCTCGATTATTGATATTTGAAACTAATAACAGCATTTGACATCACTGTAATATATAAATTCAAAGGAAGTGCTGCAGTGTTGTCCTAATTACTCATCACATCATTACTGCACACAATGAGGAAAAGTAATTCAGTAATGATTGTTTGTTCAACTCATCATTTTACATCCAATAAATCATTCTTAGAAAATAGACTGGTGGAGATTATGTGATATTTTATTTTCTGCGCTATTTTTTTTATTTTTGCAGGATAGAAAGTCTATTTAAAATAAGTTATTCGACTAACTGGGCAAGTCAATATCCCTTGACTTATTTGTTTATGAGAAACTAAATAAATTCTGGGTAACAATTTATCAATTGGTGGAGAATATAGACAAAGCTGGTTTGTACATTCTATGATTAGTACAGAAATCAATGCTTTCTCCCAAATAGGCAGCCTATGACAGATCTGCTACCATATCATATTTAGAAGGCTATTTTCCATGCACCAGGAAAGTATGTCACCTATTAATAATTACCCTGGCAGAGCCTTTGAGTAATCTGTTGTGTCTTATCCCTGCTAGTTCAAGGCAAGAAAGACAAAATATGAATTTCTGCAAGGCTTGTGGAAAGCGAACCGGGATGAAATATTTAACAGTAAAGTAAGTTGAAATATTTAAGTGAGAAAGGGTAGCTGAACTCAAATCTTTAAAGGTATCTGGAAATAAAACTGATGTCAAAAAGTATGAAAAGTGATGTAACCAGAGCATAAAGGAAAAGCTTACAAGTTCA
This sequence comes from Toxicocalamus goodenoughensis, assembly GCA_032468175.1. Lineage (NCBI taxonomy): Eukaryota > Metazoa > Chordata > Lepidosauria > Squamata > Elapidae > Toxicocalamus > Toxicocalamus goodenoughensis. The sequence continues at coordinate 95,338 of JANHFN010002763.1, forward strand.
AAACTGGGAAAATAATTGGCAAAGACAGAATGGGGAAATAGGAATTACATGGCTCCTTTGTCTCTCTCATGTCGACAAAAGGGGAAGAACAAGATACTGTCAATCACAGTAAATGTGGGAAGAACATATGAGCTCAACCAGTTGCATTTACTGTATTTTCCTATGGTAAGAAGAATCTGTTGAGAGTGTTTGATTGGCCTAGAGATTGTTTTAAGATTAACATAGTTCGAAGGGACTTTGTAGGTCACCTAGTCCAACTCCCACTCAAGCAGGAGACCCTAGACCAATCTTTTCTTGATAGAACAGACAGCTGTAGACTTGCAGTTTATTAAGATTAGTTCTATCTATCTAGTTCTATCTATCTATTTTTAACCATGATTTTTTTAAACAAATCACAATGGTCTGATTAGTGACATACCCCTTAATGGATAATAGTTAGTTACATAGAGCAAAGTTAAAAAGGAATTACATTATGGCTTAGAGTTACATATTAACCTGACATAAATAGAATATTGTTCATTATATTATATTGTTAGCAACATGGCTGTTAAATGAATTTGGTTTCCCCATTGACTTTGTCAGAAGGTTGCAAAAGGGGATCACATGATCTCAGGCCATGGCAACTAACATAAATACCTGCCTGTTGATAAGCATTTTAATTTTGATCACGTGACACTAGAGATGCTACATTGTTCATAAGTGTGAAAAAGGGTCATAAGTCACTTTTTTTTAGTACCATTGTAACTTTGAACAGTCACTAAATAAACTGTTGTAAGTCAAGGACTACCCATACTGGCAAAACTCAAAGATTTATGGCAATAGACTTTTCTTGAGTGTGCCTTGTTCTGAACAAGAGAATTTTTTCATTAAATCTTCTACTTCATGCACAATAGACTAAATAAAGTTCTGATTCTATTTTCCCCTAAATTAATTACCCATGAGCTGAGGGCGGGGATCAGGTGCTACTATGCATCCAGTTCTAAGAATAAAAGATTCTCATGAAAGCCAAGGGATGGAAAGAAGTTGTAAATAACAGTAGAGATCACTGTACAAAACCATGGACACATTTGAAGATGAAGGTGAGCTACTGGGGACAAGTTGCTTGCTTAGGAAATGTTAACTAGTTTTATAATATCTAAAGTACTGCCTCAATTTTTCCTTCCCACCCTCATGCACACACAAACACACTTTCTCCTGTCTTCTCTTTCCAGGGCAGCTACCCTGTTATCAATCCCATTTTTTAAAAAAATCTCTTGCATTCCCACAACCTTTTTCACCAGTGATAACTATTATAAGCAATAGATTATGACTATTCTGCTATGCTGACTAGTGATGAAATTACTTTTGGAAAATTCATAATTCAAGATATTGGGCATATGGTTGATGGCAAAGAAAACAGCAAGTTGATAACACAATGTCAAAACAGATTTTCTATATCACCCTCTTCCTTGACTCTATTCTCTGCTTGTAATCAACATATTAAATTGTGTAACACTTCTCTGTATCATCACATCTCATGCTAAGGAATTCTATGCACACTGATCTGGGTGTATAATATTGAGTAAATTTAATTTTGTAGATGTTCTCACATGTCATTGTGTTGTCATTAATCAAAATACTGTTGTGATGATACTGGTACAGGGTATTTTTTCACTGGACATACAAAAATCCTATTTTTTCCTTTTTAGTTAAAAACTTTTTTTCTCTTTTGGTTCAAAAACTCAGTGAAGATTTTCATATAGTCTCCTTCTAAAAGAACCATTTGTATACTTCAGTAGGCCAATATTTCACTCACTTAGTAAGCCCAAATGTGTCACTGTCATAAATTGTGCAATTAACAGAGTGACAAAATGAAAGGATTTTCTTTTTGCACACCAACTGTTAGAACTATTAAAGAGGCTATAAACTGAAGTTGGGCCACAGTGACACATAAATTAATAAGGGGATTCATTGATGAATCTCTATTTCGTAGGTTTTACAATATCTCTTTATAGTATGCACATCAAATCTTTACCTAGCCAAGTCTTGTTTGATTTAATTAGATTTCTTTAGTTTGGAATAAAAAAAATTCCCAGTAGCTTCATATCATCTTTTATTATTTATGAAAGGGATAATAAAAATTGACTGAGACTCTTGCCATATGGTCAGATGAAATTTTATTTTTGTCTAATTCTCACTTTTTATTTAATGGACAAATTTAATATCCTTACTTTCTATTATTGAGTCAATGTTTCAAGTTCTAAACTTTGAACTTATCTTGCTCAGTAATAATAGGCTATTCTTTCAATCCCTGAAACTAGAACTTTAGCATACAAATTTTCCATTTACGTATTTGAAATCTGAAAAAGTAACTTTCTCTTTTAAAAAAAAATAGCGGTAGTGATTACAGCAAATAGAAAAGTCTTTTAAGACAGATAATTAAATGCAACTTTGTTCTTCTCTTCTTGGCCAAGAAGGCACAAAGGCACAAACTTAGTTTGTGCCTTGTGAAGTTGTGTTTTGTTTAGCCACTATCTGCTGAATGAACTACAGTTGTTTACATTTATCTTAACATACTTATGTACCAACTATATTTTACAAATTACTGTGGCTTGCTTCATTTGTTTCTAATTACTGTCTGGATAGTTTAGAATTCTACTGAAAACATAAAATAAGAACAAACCAGCATATAAATTTAAGCATTAATATCTAAACATGATATCACCAAGAGGATGAAATGTGCAGATCCTAATCCAAATCCTGCTGTTTCGTTTTATGCTGCAATGCTGCAAGGGATGGAGTCTATGTCACAACACCCACTTCATCACCTGTTCCCCACCTTGTCTTCCTTACAGACATACTTGTGTAAAATAGTAAAACAACAGTGCTACAGAAAATTATCACCATTACCAGTAGTATAGTCACTCAGATCACAATACAATCATTAGTTAAACCATATTCAATAATTCTAATATAGTTCCTTAAATTTCTTGGAAAAATGAAAATACTTTTGTTACTAAAAAGACAATGTCTTCCAGCCTTTGTGGGAATGATATTCTTCAAACAATACTGAAAAAACCCTCTTTTTCTTCTGTCATCCAGTTCGCTAGTGGGGCTTCAGAGGAGAATCTCAGATATTCATATAGGAAAGGAAATATGAAATTAAATATTCTTAAAGGTTCAAAATTTCTTAAATATATTCTTAAATATTCAAAATGTTGAATTAAAGCCCATCACTTTGAAATTTTGGAGGTGGATTTCCATTTAATGCAGACAGCAAAGCAATTGTATAATATGATCAGATCAGCTGCTCCCATCCATCCCCAAAAGCAGTCTAATTGATCTAGATCTTTTTTGTGTACAATAATCTAAACAGGAATCTGATAGAGCATAAGTGCTAAAAGACTATTTTTATCCAGGGAGGATTATACTAGGTATCTCTTCTGAATACGATGAAAGGAATTTCAAGCTACTAAGGTCACTTGAAACTCTGCTGACAATGATAAATCTAAAAGAACCTCCAGCTACAAATCGGAACCATCAAAGTTTTCTATAAATCTCCATCTTTTTCATTTCATTTGATGAGCTTAGACAGCGATCATTACTTCTCACCTTGGAGTGGGGAACAAAATTATTTTATTTGGATGGAGACCCTTTGTCTTATAAATAGGACAATATTATAAGGAACATGTAATTATGAATTTTTTTTGTTAATTATGGATGCTCAGATTTCCCTCTCCCCTCCACCCATATATCTTGGTGCAGAACAGATAGTGAGGGTGTAATCGAATAGAATCTTCAAACAGTTTTTTAACTAAAATTCCTTGCCTTCACAAATACAAAAACATCAAAGAGAAGTCTAATAGCCTACTACCATATAAAACCATTAGATTGTTGGGCACATTCCAAGTCTGCCTTGGTTTACTTTGGCTGCAGCTAAAGTCCCATGCTGTATCTGATTGATCCATCTTCCCTGCTGGAAGCCTCTCTTCTTTTTCCTTGACTTGAATGACCTCCAAGTAAAGCATTGATATTTTACAGTTCATGACAGAAAAAGAAGGGAGAGGGGGTAAACGTGGAATATATAATTAGGAATATAATTTGCAACACTGTGACCTTTGGCATGCTTTAAATGCTTTTAAAAATATATTGCATACCATACATGCACATAACACTGTTAAGTTTTTTTTTTCTTTTAGCCTCTTCCTAAAGGATATTTATTCTGTAGTGAGAGATTTAATCAGAACAGAGGTATAGTTATCTCCTCTTCCTTCCAATAGCAAAGATGGTGCCATATGAAAAATATATAAATGCCAGCCTTATATATTTTTGTTTAAAAATACATGTGAAGCTTAATTTTATGCATGCTTTTTCAGAAATATGACTAAGCTATTTTTGGACCTTAGTATATAATCTTATGAAAACATCCACAAGATAGCAATTATAAAGTAGCATTTGAAAATGGAGAATGGGGCTGCGGCACTTAATAAAACATAGTTTTAATTTGAATAGTAGAGTGATAAAGTATTCTTTAAAAAGTAGAAAAAGTATAGAGCTGATAAATGGGTATTACTGTAGTAAAATATTGTTGTCCAACCAAATAAAATGATGGAACAAAATTATATAAAGAATCTTGCAGTTGTTGGTTTTCCTGTTTCATTATTTTGAACACACTCTCACTAGTTACTTGTGGGCCTGACATCCACGTGTTTAAAAAGATATTTAAATCCCATCATTTTGCACAATATTTCAACTGCTAATTTTAATTATTAATTATGCTGGCTTATGTATTTTAACTTTCTTAACACCTTGAATTTAAATTTGCTTTTACTATTGTAGGAAGTTAGCACCCACCCCTCTCCTAGAAAAATGAAATATCCTGAGAAATATTAAAAAGGCAGAATATTTCCCCTAAAAAGAGTAAAGTAGAAATTCAGAGAAGCAGAAACTCAGCCCCCCCCACCTTAGCTAATGGGCCATTAAGGCCTATGCCAGAATATTCTACATAATAAAGGGTCTACCCATCTCACCACCTGGCCTGGGAACACTCAGGTGAAGTCTACAAAGTTAGCTATGACATCCCCCCCCTGGAAGTCTGACAGCCAATGGGATACATTTCTTATACAGGAACAGGAAACACTAAGATGGGGCCCAACAGAGGTTATATAAGGGTCTCTCAGCATCTTGGTCTTTCTTCTTGATCTTCTCTTTTCACCTTGGAGCGTGTGATCATCCTTTTCACTTTGGAGCGCTAAGCCATGTGATCCTGTCCACCATTAAACCTTCCAAACAGCCTCCATGTTTCCAGTGTCTTTTTCCCCACTTGGAACTGAACCCAGAA
>JANHFN010002764.1:15012-27553 GCA_032468175.1 Toxicocalamus goodenoughensis
GGGGAGGGGAGGGGAGGGTGGAGAGGGGCGGGGCATCCAGGGGTATGATTTGCCGGTTCTCTGAACTGCGCACAATCATAACAACTGGTTCTATGGAACCGGTCTGAACCGGTAGAATACCACCCCAGCTAGACATTCTTAACATTTCTCAGAAGGTTGCAGGAACAGTGTTCCTTCCCCTTACCGTAGGGAATTAAAAAATAAAAGCAAAGATCCAGTTGCCGGCAAACAAGTCATAGATGAGCAAAATAGCTCATTAGAGGTTTAAGCACCATTTAAGTCTCCATCCGGTATCCAGGATCAAAGTTGGAACTCAACCTGATTGTTTGTCATAGGCCTTTTTTTTTTTTTTTTTGCACAACAATGTCTACTGAAGGGTCTGACAGTCAACAGGGAACCACTTTCTAATTCTTGGATTTAAGTGGAGTGGAGCTGGATCTTTGTGAAGCACAAAAGATGCTAAAATGTCTCAATGCTTCCAATTATCGGGAAAGCGACTTTAAATCAGAATAAATAACAGAATAACAGAGTTGAGAGGGACCTTGGAGGTCTACTAGTCCAACCGCCTGCTCAACCAGGAGACCCTATACCATTTCAGACAGTGGCAGGAAAGGTGAAGCGTTTACAGAAGGGTCTTGCAAATAAACAGAGAATTCACTTTCTAATGCTTGAATTAAGATGTTACTTAGACCTTTGTGAAGCACAAAAGACGATAGAACGTTTCCATGCTTCCAGTTATCTTGGTAAAAGCCTCACATAATCGTTTTAACCCTGAGTGTCATCTCTGGATGCTCAAAGGCTCCTTCAACGGATAACTGGAAGGAGCGAACAAGTTCCAGATCCAACAAATGGGCCCTGGGCTCTGTGTGAACTTCATCTGAGGCTTTGACATGTTGGTCTTCCCGAGGCAAGGAACAAGGGCATGTAGCTGTTTAACCGCCTCCCCCTTGGGAGTTTCTTTTTGGCTCATCCTTCTTCTTCTTCTTCTTCTTTGCTTCCTCCTCCAGGTGAATTTAAATTGCTTCTGAAAGAGCCCATGTTGTCAAATTATACTCTACACGCTTTACCTGCCTCCATCTGTCTCCTTGTTAATTGGCATCTTCGTGCTTTTATATAGCATGCAGGTGCTGTTAAAAGGACGTCTTCCTTTTTAATTAAAGCATGGAACACAGCTAATGGCTTGTTCCCATTTCAGAATAGGATCTGAGATTAGAAGAAAGTACCCTTTGATGTCTACTCTTAAGAGAGATCAGGAACCGATTAACTGGGCTCCTTGTGTGGGCTAATCTCGTTCTGTTGTGCCATGTTTGCAACTCAGTTGTTGCTGTGTGTGGTGTCGCCCTTATTTTTCAGTCATGCTACGTGCAGATGAAAAACCTTGCAATAATACAAGAGGAACTGCCTTGGTTAGCCCGAATATCCCCTGACAAAGAATGCGGAATCTGTTCAAAATGCAGCAGTATATCCTGAATTTTGCTGAAGAGGCAGTTCTAAGTGACAGCAGCCAGGCCTCCTATTTTATCATTTTATAACACATTTTCTACTGTGTGAGAAATCCCCAGTGGCTTGACAGACAAGCATTCTAGAAAAGCTAATGAACATGACACCAGTTCCTGACTGAGTTGAAGACAGCCTAGCTTACTATCAGAAGAGCCAGAAAAATCTAAGCCATATTTCCAAGAATAAATAACTGATCAAGAGAAATGAAGTTGTTTGATTTTGTTCTGACCCAAACCTTGTTCCAATGAAACAAACACGAAACAGAGGTAACAGCAAAACCTTTTAATGATTCTTTACGAATTCCGTTCCTTCCTGGTTAAAAGGTTGTTTCAAACTAATTGTCTCTGATAAGAACGAGACTTGCCAAGGTTGTGCAAGGCTGCCAAGAACACTAGATAAAGTTACTAAGAAATATTTCAAACACAAAGAGTCGCCAAACACCAACTAAGAGAGTCTGAACATCCACAAGGCTTGAGTGCAAAAACTTCTTTGCTTCCTGCAAAGAACTCCGGTTTCTCAGGTGGCTTTTATCTCTTGAGGGAGGGGCACCTTGCAGCCTTACTCCCGACTCACCCGTGCTGCTGCAGCAGCTCTTTCCTTCAAGCAACCCTGCGTGCATGCGCACTGGGCACAGGCTCCTCGGGGACTTTTTCATCACTGCTGCCAGCCTCCACAATCTCCAAAGGCAGCATTCCACTCCCCGACCTCAGCCGTCCGCACCTGCTGTTGGTGAACCACAACAGATTTGCTCCAAGCCCATATCTTAGCCCAGGGCTCTTCAAACGTGGCGACTTTAAGACTTGTGGGACCTCAACTCCCAGAATCCTCCAGCCAGGAATGAGAAATGAGGAATTCTGGGAGTTGAAGTCCACAAGTTATAAAATTGCCAAGTTTGGAGAGCCCTGTGTTAGCCCAACATTTCTGCTTACATTTCCAAATTGGCTCATGGTTTGCCATTGCCTCCTTCCTAGGGCTGAGCAAGAAAGACTGGCCCAAGGCCACCCAGTTGACTTTGGACCTAAGGCAGGATTAGAACTCATCGTCTCCCTGTTTCTAGCCGAATGCCTTAATTTCTACCCCAACAGGCTCTCTCCTTTGCCTTTACTTTCCAGAGAATCGGAGAGGGGTTGACATACTTCCCTTGGCCCCATTCCTTCTGTGGGCTGAGCTATCTTTTCTCAGACCATTATTCTCATCACCCATTACCAAATCCTTGTGTGGAGTCACTTGTCATGTATAACTATATCCAAGAGGTAGGTGTTATATGTGAGCAACTCTCAGTAGTGAGAGTAAAAAAGATTAAAAGATTATCTCCAAATCACCAGGGCATTGTTTAGCGATAAACCAATTCCTCGAGCCATGTTGTATAAACAGGAATAAGAGCTTTAACAGGGGGTGAATTCTTGCTTTCTACCGTGGAAGGCTGTGGGTATACACAGAGAGTGTGGCTTAGGAACTTCCTCTTGCTATTTGTTTTCATAGCATCATGAAGCAGGAAGGAACCTTGGATGTCTTCGAGCTCCTCAGAACTCCACAGAGGGAGACCCAACTATTAAATAATAGATAATTGTTGTGGTTCGCCGGCAGCAGGTGCGGGCGGCTGAGGTCTCGGAGAGCGAGGACTCAGATGAGGGGCCTGCGTGGGATGCAGGGATGGGGCCAGGACCCTCAGGGAGTGGAGTGCTGCCTTCGGAGATGGTGGAGGCTGGCAGCAGTGATGAAGAGGATCCCGAGGAGCCTGTGCATGCAGGGCTGCTTGCAGGAAAGAGCATCTGCTGCAGCGTGGGCGACTCGGGAGTAAGACTGCAAGGTAACGGCCCCTCCCTTCAGAGATAAAAGCCAACTGAGAAACCAGAGTTCTTTGCAGGAAGCAAAGATGTTTTTGCACTCAAGCCTTGTGGACGTTCGGACTCTCTTAGTTGGTGTTTGGAGACTCTTTGTGTTTGAACTATTTCTTGGCAACTCCTGATTTCCTCTTTGTTTGCTTCATTTGACTGAATACTTTGGGAGACACACATCGGGTCATCAATGGATATCCTTGCATTATTCTGGGATCGTGAATTAATTATTGCCTGCATCTATTGGCAGTTGATCTAAAACTCCAAATGAAATATTGGCTGCCTTCATTTGGCTTATATGGATAATTCACATATTATTTCCATGGTGAAATCAGCCTATTGTTCCATTAATCCTAAGGGGTTTAGTTGGGGCCCCCAAACAGAGATGCACTTATGGGGAATTGAATTAACTTCTCCCTCTGTCAATTAATGCTCAGTTTCATATGAACATTGATTTAAATCAGGAGGGTCCAACCTTGGCAACTTTAAGTCCTGGGGACTTCAACTTCTAGCATGGTTGGCTGAGGAATTCTGGGAGTTGAAGTCCACAAGTTGCCAAGTTAGACACCCGTGATTTAAAGTTTAGGTGACAGCTGCCATCAAATGAAAAATCCTAGCGGGCCCCCATACAGTAGATCTCTCTGGTTACTCTTGTCTCTCTGGCTTTTGGGGATTTCATATTTTGCAGCTACAGACAGATGAAAAAAAAGAGGCACGAATGAGTGGTAGACTCCTATTGTGCCAAATCATTATTTTTTTTAATCACTGGGAAAGGAAAATGAATGACTAATACAGGAATTGGATACAGAAACAGTCGCTTCCTTTTGGGGACTGTCAGTAGGTTGATCAGTAGCCATGTCTGATCAACCTACTTATCCAACGTTGTACGGGGTAAATCTTATCATGTTCTTTGACCAAGATGGAAATTGTATGGGTGAAATCCATTTGATATGACATTTCATACCCCTCTTTTTTCTCAGCTAAATTAAAAAAAAATTCTCATCTTTCCAATTCAGTTCCGTTCCTTCATTCTGTGTAATGTTTCTTTTGGGGTGGGTTTGGAAGAACATTTCAATCTTCATAGGATTCCCCCACAATTTCTTGCTTTCAAAACAGACATCAGCTCCAAGGAACACCTGAGAGTAACAATCCTTTCCATCCACCTTGATGGATGACTTTTTTTCCACTATTCGAAAACTGCTCAGAAAGACAAAGAGATATCATGGGATGGGCTGCTAGAACTAATTTATCTCTGAAACCTCATCAACTGTTTTTCCTCACCTACCCATCTATGACTTGCTTTAACTCAACATTCCCACTATCCAGGATTTGGGCTGGGAAGCAAGTCATCAACTAGGACATACATATTTTAAAGAAAACAGACTAGATTCTACTGGTGGATGAGAAGAGAAAGGTAAGCTCTTCCAAAGATTGGTCTAAAATAATTCAAAAGTAGTGACAGAAACTTGAGAGCTTTATCCATTACTATCCACACTGAAGATTTCTGGATATTCAGACACGTCCACCAGTTCTTAGATAAAATATAAGAAGGAGAAACACCCTCCCCTAGTTTAAAGCAATTCAAACAATTTCCATTCAAGACTTCCTAAACGCTAGATTTCTGCCAGCACAATGTTCTCCATATTGTGCCAAACTATTTCTTTTCATGACTAAAATGTTCTTTTTGATTCAATCAAAGCAGTAAAAAGTGAGATATGTAGTTCTCTGGGACTGAAAAGCGTGCTGTCTCCCTGGCAGCCAGGATGTCTCCTTAATGGATCTTAGTAGCAGAAAGACAACCTTTCAATGCGCAGTTTTGTCATATGAGCACGAACATCTCCACTAAGTGCTTGGTGAGTTGAGCTCAGGTTTCTCATCTGCAGACAATGGTGCACTGAAACCATTGGGCCTGTAGGATTCCCCTCCCCACCCTACATACACAGTTAATTGGGTAGTAATTTCAAAACCTAGCTGGTGAAAAATACCTTTAGTTTTTCTACAAAAGAAATAATGGAGATTGAGATTGCCACTCACATAGGGGTCAAGCACAGGAAATCCGGAAATCCAGGCAGTTCAAATAAATGTAAAGGGTTTTATTGCAAGCTTAGGCTCGATATTGTCAAGGCTCCGACATGCACCCCCATTCAAATCATAAGTCTCTAGCCGCATCTCTCAGAGTAAAAAAGATTGATTTATTAGGACTTGACATGTTGGCATTTCCTGGGTGCAGCTGACTCTGAGACACATCATTCATTTCACCTTTGACCCTGGTCTTCCTCCCACCCCCTGGAGGTATATTCTCCAATGAGACACATCCATAGCCAAGACTCATCAATCATGGTCTCCAGTAATAATCTTGCATGCCAACAGTTTCGGCTGCCAAACCAATTATCTGAAGCATTTAAGGCATGCACTGCTTTCCCTCCACTCCCTTTCTACTGGCAACTAAAAAGACCAAATAAGTATTTTTTTAGTTGACACTCTACAAGAATCTGTATTACTAACAATCAAAGCAAATTGGTGGTAGATAATAGCCAATGGAATTCAAGGTGGGCTGGACTTAGATTTCTTGTGGATGTGAAGGGACTTGAGACTGATGACACGTTTTACCCCTCCTTTAGGCTCAGCCTGGTCATCTCCTACAATTGGCTTAATTCAGAATGGAATGGTAGACCTGCTTCTTGTCCAAATCACTCCCCTTCCCCCTTTTTAAAAAAATATTATTATCAGGAAACTTATCAAAGTACAAAATACAAGTAAATATCTTCCGGTTTGAGCTTCTTCAGCGACAGATCGAAACCTCCTCTCTGCGAGGCTTCGATCCATGCACGCTGCTGAAGCCCCCCGAGCCGGCTGCTTTTGGGGCTAAGCCACCCTGTAGAGGTGGTGAAGAGGGGGGAGACTGCCAGAAGGGTTGAGGAGAGCCGCATCTCTCCTCCCCAGCTGGCCATTACTCCCTTTCCCAAAATACCAATGGATGAAATGAACGCTGATCTCAACAGGCCTACAGTCAAGAAAATGACACGTAAAGATACCGTACAAGGCATTGTTTGCATGTTTGAGTGTGTGTATATATAAATACACACACACACACACACACACACACACACACACACATGTCTGTGAGCATGGTGAAGTTGGGTAGGCCTTGGGTATATTAGGAGAAACACATATAGACATACTCTAGAAAGTGCGCAGAGAAGAGCAACCAGAATGATTAAAGGACTGGAGGCTAAAACATACGATGAATGCAGGAACTGGGCATGCGTAGTCTAGTGAAGAGAAGGACCAGGGGAGACATGATAGCAGGGTCTCAATATTTGAGGGGCTGCCACAGAGAGGAGGAAGGGGTCAAGCTATTTTCCAAAGCACCCAAAGTCCAGACAAGGAACAATGGATGGAAACTGACCAAGGAAAGATTCAACCTGGAAATAAGGAGAAATTTTCTGACAGTGAGAACAATCAACCCATGGAACAGAAGTTGCCTTCGGAAGTCATGGGAGCTCCATCACTTGAGATTTTCAAGAAGAGATTGGACTGCTATTTGTCAGAAATGGCATAGGGTCTCCCGCTTGGGTGAGCGGTTGGACTAGATGGCCTATAAGTTCCCTTCCAACTCTGATTATCTGTTATCTGTTAGAGTTGGAAGGGACTTAAGCGGACATGAAGTCCAATCCCTTGTACACTGCAGGATTCATTACACTCTCTCCAATAGATGACAATCCTACTTTCCTGCATACATTATAGGCTTAATTAATGCTCTTGCTAGATCTTATATTTGAGGCTGATTTTAATCGTGTTATTGTAATGCAAAAGAAAAGTCAATGCAAAATGCTTGCATTTATCGCTGTTCGTCTTTTGGCTGTCTTGTTTAAATTATTAAAAGGGACTAATTGTTTTAAATCCTACTGCTGTTTGAAAAGCTCCAGTGAAAATGAAGGGATCCCTCACCTGTGATCTCCTACTCCAATGATATATCGGGAGTCTTCGCCTTCCGGTCACAACTGAGCCCAAAATTTCTCTTCTTAAGTGAGGCTATTGTTAAATGAGCTTTGCTCCATTTTACAACCTTTCTTGCCCCAGTTGTTAAGTTAGTGGCATGGCTGCTCAGTGAATCTGGCTTCCCCATTGCTCCTCAGAGGGTCACAAAAGGGAATCCCACATGACCCCAGGACAATGCAACCATCATAAATATGAGTCAGTTGCCGAGCTTCTGAATTTTGATCAAGTGATCATGGAGACACTACAACGGTTGTAAGTGTGAAACATGGTCATTGGTCACTTTTTTCAGTGCCGTTGTAACTCTGAATGGTGACTCAATTGTTGTAAGTTGAGGGCTACCTGTTATTGTACCCCTTCTATGTTTTTTCTCTTTAGGTGGTTCTCTGAACAACAGTAGCCGACGGCGAATTTCCTGTAAGGATTTGGGCCACGGTGACTGCGAGGGTTGGTTATGGAAGAAGAAGGATGCCAAAGGTTACTTCACCCAGAAATGGAAAAAATACTGGTTTGTCCTGAAGGATTCTTCCCTCTACTGGTACACTAACCAAAACGTGAGTGCAAAGCACAATTACAAGGGAGACAGACTCTGTACACTGAATAAAAGAACCAGTTTCTTTTAGCGGAGGAGAGTAAGGAAGCTGAGAAGATCTCCCAATAAATGAATGGTTTGGTCAACAGGCAGGATTTTTATGCAGACAAGCGATTGAGTTGATCCAAGAGGGATGAAGGTGCTCTATCAGACTTCCGCCCCTAGCAGAGAAATGGGCTAGCAGAGGAAAAAGCTGCCTCTTTCTTCACCTAATAAGAAATGCAGTTTCAGTCCTTCTGTTGGTGTGTGTGTGTGTGTGTGTGTAGACAGAAGAGAAAGAGAGAGAGAGAGAGTCAGATAGACAGACAGAAGAGAGACAGACAGAGAGAAATAGAAGGATAGACAAGATGATAAATGGAGGGAGGGATGGAGGGATATGGATGGATGGACTATGATAAACAGATGGATGGATATGCATGGATGGGTTAAGATAGATGGATGGATGGATGGATATGGATGGACTAAAACAGACAGACAGACGGACGGATGGACGGATGGATATGCGTGGATGGGCTAAGATGGATGGATGGATGGGTATGCATGGATGGGCTAAGATAGATGGATGGGTGGATGGATGGATATGGATGGATGGACTAAGATAGACAGACGGACAGACTGACGGATGGATGGATATGCATGGATGCGCTAAGATCGATAGATAGATGGATATGGATGGATAGATTAAGAGATAGACAGACAGACAGACAGACAGATAGATGAGGGAGGGAGGGAGGGAGGGGGGAGATCCATTAAAATCTGGAAACCAGAGGTGCTAAGCATAAGCCAACCCAAATGTGAATTTCACAGTTCAAACAATTTGAAAGTAAACTTTTAAATTAAACTAGGCTTATTTTAAGCCTAATTTTTTATTTCTATCTACACCACATAGAATCACAAAATAATTCGGGAGTTTTTCTCAGTCAGAAAACAATTCAAAGGTTTCCATGAAGCTTTTTTTCTGATTCGTAAAAGACAACGGCAGATTCATCTTCACATCAGAGCTGTAAATCAGTGAGCTTAAGTGCCTTTAATTCTGGTTTCGATTGTGGCCCAGGCTTGCAGAAAGTAACATTAAACCGGCTTCAAAAAAAATCATATACCTCACATGGAACTGAATGCAATTATAGTTCCATATTCCTGAGCATAATGTGGTTATTAATAGACAGAAAATTAACCTTTTTTTTCTGAAAGTACTTAGGATTTAAAGGCCATCTACAAACAGAATTGGCACCAGCTATAGCATGCTCAGTGATCTGGCAACCTAATTATCTGTGATGGAAGGGAGATAGGGGACATTCTCTGCCAACCTTGGTTCTGTCTCAGCGGTATTTTCTCATTCCTCCAATCGCAGGATGAAAAGGCAGAAGGATTTATCAGTTTACCCGAGTTCAGAATAGACAGAGCCATTGAATGCAGAAGGAAACAGTAAGTACGAACTAGAATCGCTCGAAGTAGATATGCAAATAGCTTACAGACCCAACGAAGCTGCTTGTGCTTTGTGTAAAATTGTGCAAAGCTGCTTGTTAGGGGTGCAATTCCAGGATCACCAAATTTGAAGGAGCTTCACATTTGAAGGCTAGTTTGGATAATAAAACATCTGCAAGAAAAGAGCCAAGCTCGGAGAGCACCAAGGACCCTATAGTAGTACTCCTCTTCCTCTCCCACTCCCTTCTAGCACTGTTAAATTCAGCAGAAACTCTTGATGGAGGATGAGTTCCTGGATGTACAGGTAGCTCCTCGACTTACAACCACAGTTGGGAGCAGAACTGGTCATCATGTGAGTCACAGCCAAATTGACAAGCCTTTTTGCCATCATTAAGTAATCACTGCACCCATTAAGTGAATTATTGTAGTCGTGAAACAAGCATGTGGTCATTAACATGAATCGAGGTTCCCTGTTGACCTTGCTTGCTAGACGCTTCTCTGGAAGTCTGCAAATCATGAACACATGACCCCCAAGACTCTGCAACTGTCACGAATACATGCCAGTTGACAATGCCCAAATTTTGATCAAGTGAGCATGGGAATGCTCTAACGGTTTATCAAGTCCAAGGAATGTAGAAATTACTTCCTCTCTGATCTGCTTTCCGAATTTAATTTCCCACCTACTTCATGCTAAGGCTATTTTAACCACGTTTTCCAGTTTGTCCTTCTGAACTATTGTGTGTTTTTTTTAAAAGCCCTCCATGCTTATTTGTACATAGATTTTTCTAGAATGCTCATGTCATGCTTAATGTTGGATTTGTGCAAGCAAAGAACGGGGTCACAACATTTGGAGACATCTAGAATCCAGACAATTATTGTCTGGGCAATGGGAATTATGAGCATTCAAAAGAAAGAAGTAGGTCAAATGCAATTCTCTACTATCTCTTGAGAAAATTCCTGGTTTGCATGCCAGCATTTTACGTCACGAAGGGAAATTTTGAAGGAAATCAACCCAAGCACCAGCACTTGCAACTTAGACCTAATATGGAAATGCCAATATTTATAAATTAGATTTCTAATCTTAGCTGCAATCCAGACTTATGGGTACTTCTCAACCTATAACACTTTGTTTAGTGACCATTTAAAGTTACTTATGAAAAAAAGGGGCTTATGACCATGTTTCACACTTACAACCATTGGAGTATCCCTGTGGTCACATGATCAAAATTCAGATGCTTGGCGACTGACTCATATTTATGACAATTGCATTGTCCCGGGGTCATGTGATCAAGAGCTGTGGTGGCGCAGTGGTTAGAATGCAGTACTGCAGGCTATTTCTGAATAACTTCCAGCTGCCAGCAGTTCAGCAGTTCGATCCTGACCGGCTCATGGTTGACTCAGCCTTCATGTCAGAGTTCCGATGGATGCCCTAATTAAACCTTTTGAGGTTGGTAAAATGAGGACCCAGATTGTTGGGGGAAAGATGCTGACACTATAAATTGCTTAGAGGGGGCTGTAACGCACTGTGAAGTGGTATATAAGTCTACGTGCTATAGCTACTTTCCTTCTTTCCTTCCTTCCTTCCTTCCTTCTTTCCTTCCCAGTGGTTAGAATGCAGTGTTGCAGGTTAATTCTGCCCACTGCCAGCAGTTTGATGTTGATTGGCTCAAGGTTGACTCAGCCTTCCAGCCTTCCAAGGTTGGTAAAACGAGGACCCAAATTGTTGGGGGCAAGAGGCTGACTGTGTGAACCACTTAGAGAGGGCTGTAAAAGCACTATATAAGTCTAAGGTCTATTGCTATTTGCAACCTTCAACCAAGCAAAGTCAGTGTGGAAGCCAGATTCATTTAACAGCCATGTTCCTAACTTAACAACTGCAGTGATTCACTTAACGGTTGTGGCCAGAAAGGTTGTAAAATGGGGCAAAACCTATGTCTCGCTTAGCAACAGAAATTTTGGACTCCATTATGCTCAGAAGTCAAGAACTACTTGTATATTATGGTGCACACATAGAGATTTACGATGAAGTGACTCGGAGTCCAGCATTTGAAGAGACAGCTTCAGTCCATATTAATGCAAGCACCCAAATCTCCCATGACAGAGTCCTTGGAAGATCCTCATTGTGTCTCACTTCATTTGACTGGACTTGTCTGCCATCTAGCGGACTCCAGTTGCTTCAAGACCTGTATCTTTATCGTAGTCTGTCCTGGTATTTCTCAACCCTGCCAGCTTTAAGAGTTGTGGACTTCAACTCCCAGAATTCCCCAGCCAGGATTCCGTTCAAAGCCGCTGGAAATGTTGTGTTTCTCTGTAGAATTATGTGCCATATCTGCATCTCACGGCAGGAGCATAGTTTGATGCTAAACCTCCTGACTAAACACCTCCTATAATATCAACAAGGAAGATGTGTCCGTAGACCATGTGAAATCTGTGCTTGCTGCCTTTGGAAGTCCAGACAAAGAAACCAAAAGCACAAATATGAATACTACCTTTATTATAAGGTCATAGTAAAAAGAATCTTGCAAGTCTTGAAGCAAGTCCCCCTCTTCTATCCTTAGGTTTTAGAGAAGTAGGGAGGGTCAATTCTGAGATTCTTTCTCCGTGCCCAATTTTGGATTCAGAATTTTCTTCTCAGGCCATTGTCTAGACTGCAGCTCTTCTTCCTGGCTCCTAAGGTTGTCCTCACTTTGGAAAACTTTGGAAGAGTGCAGAACTTCACATCTTGAGCAGAAATTCTATGTCAGAGAAAAGAAAGTTGGGGGTCATGTCAAACTCTCAAAGTCTACTTGGAAACTAATGATTGACAACTCTGCGAATTGTATTTCAAAAGATTTGAACCTGGTCACCACCAAATTCAAACAGTAACTTGACTCCAGGAAGAGCCAGTTTAGTCTAAGTGGTTCAAGCATTGCGTTAGAAAGGAGACTGAGTTCAATTCCCACCTTAGGCATGAAAGCCAGCTGGGTGATTTTTGGGCCAATCACCAGGAGACTGTGAGTTCTAGTCCCACCTTAGGCACGGAAGCTGGCTAGGCGACTTTGCGCCAGGTACTCCCTCAGCCCAATCCACCTCACTTTGTTATTGTGGGGAAAATAGGAGGAAGGGGCACCGCCTTATTTGGGAGGAGGAGGGGAGAAGAAGAAGAAGAAGAAGAAGAAGAAGAAGAAGAAGAAGAAGAAGAAGAAGA
>JANHFN010002764.1:30610-44276 GCA_032468175.1 Toxicocalamus goodenoughensis
TTACAAGTTACAACCATCCGTTTACCAACCATTCGAAGTTACAGCGGCACTGAAAAAAGTAAGTTATGACCAATCCTCACACTTATATCTGCCAGGACATTTACAGGGTCCCAGGATCAAAGTTCAGGAGCTGGGCAATTGACATGTATTTATGATGGCTGCAGTGTCTTGGGGTCCCAGCCACCTTCTGACAATCAAAGTCAATTGGGAGGGGGGGGAGCTAGATGCACTTAATGACCATGTGATTCATTTAACGACTGCAGTATACCAAATTAACAATTGTGGCAACAACAAAAAAAGGCTGCAAAATTGGATGCGGCTGTGTTAACAACTTCCTTGCTTAGCCCTGGAAATTCTGGTCCTCATTTTGGTCGTACGTTGAAGACGCCCGCTTCATTCTTTTAACAAACACCTTGTGTTTATGAGAAACCCATCACCCTGTACAAATCCTCACCATTCATCCACTCCTCAGACTTCACATGAAAGTGGTAAGCGGTCACCCAAAGTTGCTCAAACGGGATTTTGTGCGAAATGATGGTTTGCAGCAGAGGAAACTGAGTTTTCTCTCGTTCAAGTAACTCCTCTTCCTTATTGATCGTCTGTTAAAATTAAGACAGTCATTCAGATATAGGTTTGCATGACTTTTAAAGAAGCAGGAAGTATGGTGGGCCTGCATGGAAGCTAAAAGATATTGGGCTAAAATACACACAGGGTTGGAAAAGATGATAAAGCAACATATAGGTCTTGAAAGACCCACATTGACAGATCATCATGGAGAAATCTTATCTAGGTTCTGACCAGTTCTGGAGAACTGGTAGTGGAAATTTTGAGTAGTTCAGAGAACCTGCAAATCCCAACTCTGACTGCCCCCCCCCCCATCTCTGCCTCCCATTGAGGCCCAGCTGATTGGCTGGGTCTCCTTTGGTTGCCCTGCACAGGAGAACGGAGCTGGAAAGCAGGTTAGTGGGGTGGGGAGATAATGGAGATTTTACAGTACCCTTCCCCTGCCACGTCCACCAAGCCACACCCACAGAACTGATAGTAAAAAAAAAATGAATCCCACCACTGGTCAGCATATCTTGGCAGGCGTGAGTTGTTCATAATATTTCTCTTTACACTCACTAGTGCCTCTTGCCTTTGTAATAATTTTTCTGTGGTCTCTCACTAGTGCACTTTGCTTTTGTAAGGCTGGTAGTGCTATGTGGCTCAGAATAGCAAGACAACAAGTCATAGTAGTTTTAATACATCTGCTTATAATCCCCAGGGATAATAACTTACTGGCATCTAACTTACTTGTATGGCAGCTGTTAAGCCGTACAGCAGGGGTCTTCAATCTTGACAGCTTTAAGACTTGTAGACTTTAACTCCCAGAATTCCTCCTCCAGTCATGTTAGCTCAGGAATTCTGGGAGTGGAAGTCCACCAATCTTAAACTTGCCAAGTTTGAAGACTCTTGCTGTACAGGGGCACAGCATTCTGCTGTGGAGTAGATCAGCCCTAGTTCTGATGACTTGAGGTTGGCAGCTGAAGCTCCCCATTTAGTTCTACATAATTTCTGGAGAATGTTGTTCCTAAGATTGATTGATACGTTTTCCAACTGAAATGTTCTCTTTTTCGGACAGGCCAAGGAAGGAGATCTGGCCATGATCAACAACTTGCTCCACGAACCTAACTTGACGTCCAAGAAATTCAAGGAATGGAAAATAAAGAACTATGAGTTTTTCCTGGACATTTGTGAGTACAGCGGTGCTTTGAAAGCCAAGAACGGAGCTTCTGAACTCACCATTACGGCCTCTCTGCTCTCACACACACATTCCTTCATCGAAACCCACGTCTGACCATGTGAGAGCGGAGAGCAACTGGGGGAGGGAGAAACGATCCCTTTTGTGACAAAACACTGTAACCCATGTCAATAATGTATCCAGCTATATTGTAAATAGATTGGATAAGAATTTAGTACCATCAGATGCCTACTGCATTGCATGATGAGACAGATTTATTTATTTATTTTTACTCCCCCTTTTCCAGAATTATTTAGGGTTGTTTTCTAAATCTGCTTTGGTAAAGAAGCAGCTTAGAAGGATCAATGGGCATAAAATGACACAAAACTGCAGTATATTTATAACACCAGTATACTGACCCTTATTTTAAAAAAACAAGCAAACATTGGAGTGCAGTCCACAGGATTCCTCTTTCTTTTATATATGTAGATATACTGCACCTACTCATATCTATGTATATAAAAAGGAATGTGAAAGCTGAGGTTTTATTTTTTAAATATTTCCAGATGTCCATTCTCATAAATTTCCCTCCCCGTTTTTTTTCTTAAGAATGGAAATTTTAAATATGAAAAAGAGGAAAAAAAAGAATAAAAAAGAACAGAAAGGATCCATCACTCCTAGGGAAAGATGGTTTAATCCAGGGGTCGGCAACCCAGGACTCTAGAGCTGTATGTGGCTCTTTCATCCCGCTGCTGAGGCTCCATCGCTCAAAATATGCATCACAACTGCAAGTGTGCAACACCCACTGACGTGCAATTTATTTAGTTTTTCAACTCCCAGTAGTCCAACCACGGATAAATCCAAGAAAAAAAAAAGTTTCATACGAAAACAACGTTTAATGGTACATGGGCAGATTCATTTGCTTTCACTGCTGACGAGACTGGCTTAATATGTGGTGAGAAATTGGCAAACAACAAAAAGTTGCATGTTGCAAGACATTTCCAGAATAAACATGTGGCCTTTGCTGAAAAATATCTGGATGGAGATGAGAGGAAAAAAAGCCAAAATGAAATGGAACATTTCGAGTTTTGTGGCTCCCGGTGTTTTCTTTTCTGTGGGAAATAGGTCCAAATGCCTCTTGAAGTATTTAAGGTTGCCGACCCCTAGTTTAACCATTCAGCATTTCCAAGAAATGACCCCAGGTTGTGAAATATAAAGAGAGCTTGGCGAAGTCTAGAAATGGAAAAGTTAAATTCCCCCCCACACACCCCTTTTTTGGCGTGCCTTAAAGTATACAGCATTTATCCAGGAAAACCACTTGCTTTCCATTTGGCCTGTCCAGGCGCATCTGGTACATGCTGTTGAAATGCTGTGCTATTTTTACAAAACTGTGCCTGCTTTTCTGAAGATTGACCCAAGATGCGTTGAGGGTGTGCGCACTTAAACACCCGTACATTAATGTGACAGAGAAGAAATTAAGGTAGGAAAAAAACTGTTTGGGAGCAGGAAATGTGCAAAATGCAGCTTCTGCTCACCTCCTGGGCTGTCACAAGTTGGGGCCGAGAACATAATAATCCATAATTTCTGGAAATCGGGAGCTATTCCGGGTGTCAGCAATCGTCCACTGTGAATTTAAGGCCAGAAACCTACCAAATTCTGATCTTCTCTTTTTGCAGCCTCAAGACAGAATAACAACAACAACAACAACAAAAAAGGCCAGACTGAACACCAATGGCTTTCTATATTTACACTGTGCTATTGAATAAATATCCTCAGATTCATGATTTGAGAACCTTTGCAATAAAAGAAACCTACATCCTGTTGAGGCATTATCACCAAACAGGGAATTCAATGCCAGTAAGAGACATGAGTGGTTCTAATCACTCCTGATCCTTCTGAACCTGTCTCATTGAGCAGGAACTCATTTTCCATCTCATGTTCATTCAAAAACTAGTGGAAGTCTCTATCTGTTCAGGAACACTAACACTAATAATAATAATAATAATAATAATGAGCAAATCTCTTTCCTGCAAATTTTGCTGGATTGCAGTTCACATTGTTCTTCAAAACTGGAGCCCCCCAAGAATCCATTTTAACAGTTTCTACTCCACTTTTGAGGAAGTAGGAGTAGAAAATTCTTGCACACCTCACTGCCCAACATGGAGAAGGGGTGAACGTTCAAAGCACAGCCTGAGAGTGAGCAAAAGGATATTAGGTGCAATATTACCAATTTTAATTTTGACATGATTCTGAGAACTAAAACTTAATTGGAAATATTCTGGACTACAGAGCAACATTTCTCAACTTTAGGGGCTTTAAGATGTGTATGGACTTCAGCTTCCAAAGTTACCCAAAGTCCACTCATTTTACAGCCAACACAGTTGAAAAACATCGCAATAGAGGTTACATAGCCACTGATAGAAACAGATTGGGGGTCTATAGAATCAACCTACATTTGAAGCCTACTAGAATGAGAATATATCGGCTGAATATATCTGCATTGGTGACAGGAAGGGGATCCGGCCAGTAAACACTCAGCTCCACCCTGCAAGGGATTATGGGGTCATTAAAAGAAAATGATGAAGCCTACTAGAATGTAGGTAATCCTCAATTTACAACTATTCATTTAACAATTGTTCAAAGTGGTGATGGAAGTGAAAAAAGTGACTTATGACCAGTCCTTGCCCTGATGACTATTGCAGTGTCCCCATGGTCATGTGATCGAAATTTGGGCACAGCAAGATGGTCATTTGTGACTTTCCCAGGAAGTTTCCAACAAGTTAAGTCAAAGGTGGAAGGTGTTGCATAACAACTGAATCACTTAGCAAGGGATGTTCCAGCCCCAATTGTGGTCATAAGTCAAGGACTACCTGTATCTGTTTTAGAGTATTGGAATGCTACCATAGACTCATTGGAACATTATGGAAAACTTCCAGAAGTCTATCCACAATTTAGATAAGTCTTGTCCGATCATAAACAGAAGTTGGACAAGGAAGTTGGTACTTCAGACAGAAGACCTGAACTCCTCCTTCAGATCAATAAAATGAATCTAGTAATTGGCTGTTTATTGTCCCTTTTTCATTCCCTTTCCTTTTCCCCAGATGTGCTTCTTAAAATGGAGCCCATTTAGCTTGGCTTATTGTAAGGCCTAGCCTAGCCTATGGATTTTTAGACAACATAGAAGGATGAATTAAGAAGAGAAACATTAATTTAAGACGTTCCTTGGTGTATACTGGTTTACACTGGGTCCTTTGCGAGCCCATTAGTTATATGCTGCAAGGACATGACCTCCACTTACTTAGGAGGAACTTACATCAAATTCTAACCAGAAGAGCATTTGGAAGTACAAGGCTCTGTTGTGAATTTGTTTGTTTTAATCCTTTTGCATCCTTCCGCAAAGCAGGTAAACTGAGTTTCAATTGCATCATCCCATCCACCATATTGCCTTTTTTTAAATCATACCTTGAGACATTCCTGGCACATGAAAAAAAAACTAATATATTGACTACAGAGTTGGAAGTCCAAATGTTGAAAGCATGTCTAGGACCAAACAGAACTCTGTTGGCCACCATCTGATCATCTTCTAGCCATAGAATACTTAGGTCAGACAACATCCTTAACTAAGTTAAGTTAAAACCTTGGCAGGTATGTTTGCACTGAAAGATAAGCCTGGTTGGTTTTAAACTCGGTTTGCATTTTGAGTTGGAATTTTGATGTCTGTTTTGTGGCTTAGTCTGTGTTGAAAACCCAGATTAGTTTTTCATTTAATAGATCAAGAACATTACATCCAGTTTTGGTCACCACACTATAAAAAACGATGTTGAGACTCTAGAAAAAGTGCAGAGAAGAGCAACCAGGATGATTAGGGGACTGGAGGCTAAAACGTACGATGAATGGTTGCAGGAACTGGGCATGGCTAGTCTAATGAAGAGAAGGATTAGGGGTGACATGATAGCAGTCTTCCAATATTTGAGGGGGCTGCCACAAAGAAGAGGGAGTCCACCTATTCTTCAAAAGCAAAGTCAGGACAAGATGACATGAATGGAAACTAATCAAAGAGAGACCCAGCCGAGAACTTAGAAGAAATTTCCTTACAATGGAAACAATTAAACAGTGGAACGAGTTGCCTTCAGAAGTTGTGACTGCTCCAACACTGGAGGTTTTTAAGAGACTGGACAACCATTTGTCTGGAATGATATAGCATTTCCTGCCTAAGCGGGGGTTGGACTAGAAGACCTCCAAGGTCCCTTCCAACTCTGTTAAGTCTGTTAAAGAGTTAATTTACTAACCAAGTTAAGCATAGTATGTGTACATAATTACTGAGTAGCGACACTAATGCCTCCAGAGACAAAATAACAGCTGTAACCATGGTGTGGTAAGGCCAAATACCAGCACCTCAGATAAAGACTTCCACAATTTAAAGAGGAAAAACATTAAAGTATGTGAAATTTTAAAAGCAGCATATTTATAATGCCAGGATGAAGTTTAGGGTCTGATTGGACAAACCAATCTTTGTTCTCTAAAGCATTGTTTACTTAGTTGTAAACAAGCATTGTGCCCTTGTTCTTTCCTTCCCTGAGCACTTCAACCATGGTTCATTAAACCAAAATAAACTGGTTTACTTTGCACAACTAGCTTTATTCAGTCGGATATATATCTTGTTAGGTCATGGCAACTACTTTGACGGAGACAGATACAAGCTTCTGTTGTCATCTAACATCTGTCAAACAGAATATGACGGCAGTTCGATATTCTGGTTTTGATATTATAGTAATCTGTAATTCTAAGATTATGATAAAAAGTATAGAAGATGATGTCATAAGCCACAAAGCTAGAGACAGAAGGACAAAGATGGGGTTTATATGCCCCAATTTCAGTTTTAATATGTCTGAATCAGACCTTTGACAATTACTTTCCCAAAGAACATTTTTTCTTCTTCTGTAAACGACTTTCTTTTCTCAGAAAAGGAAAGCACCTGCATTTTTCAAGGCAAATTTAAAGGCCACATTTGATACACTGGTGATAACAGATTCTGGTGCTTCCAAAGAAGACGCTGAGGTGACTTCATCCCAAATCGTGTGCTTCCCAAAACATGTTGCCAAAGGTTTATAAATCTGCTGTTTTATTTTTGTTAGTCTCTCACAAGTCAGTCACCGTATAAATCTATGCAGAGCAGCCATTTCTATAGAGTAGCTGTCCAAATTTGGCAACTCCTGAACCTGGCAGCTAGATTGATTCCGCTTCTCTGTGTCCTCACTAACTTGTTTTGTTGTGTGAGAGTCTATATTTAATAAGTTCACAATCAATCTTCTCTCTCTCTCTCTCTCTCTCCCTGAAAATGGCAATTTTATTGTTTATAGCAATGTTTCTCAATTTTAGCAGCTTTAAGATGCCAGGACTTCAACTCCCAGAATTCCCCAGCAAGCATGGTCAACAGTGGACTATAGGATCCTTCGACATGCATATCCATCTAAATTTATGCTGCTGTTAAGATAAATGAACAGTATTCCTTCGAATCTCTCTCTCTTTTTTTTTTCTCTCTCTCTCTCTCTCTCCCTCCCTCTTCCTCTCCTCTCCAAAACATTTGTCATGCATTCCTACACAGGAACTCTCATTCCCAGTTTTGACAAAAAATATAATATTGCTGTTCTGTTAAGAAAACCATACAGTAGATCGAGCCTAAGGTTTCCACTGAAATCAATGTTTTCAATAACAGAGAACAATTCTGGTTCAAGGTTAAATTGTGGAATTCTTCATGGTTTCTGAGCTTGTTTGCTTGCAGATGTTTCATTGCCCAACTAGGTAACATCATCAGTGTGAGTGTGTGGGTTTTGCTGCTAGGTTTTATTTGAGGGATTGAGAGGTTCTCCTTGTTTTCTGCATGTTCGTTTGTCTAGTGGTGTTCCATGTTTAACTGAGTATAAACTACCGGAGGGATATTATATTTTGGTCACTTTCTTAAATTTTTTATTGTCTCCTTTGAACAATGTGTAATTATAGTTTATGTGTCTATGGATGAATGGTTTAAGCCCCAGAGATTTCAGTGGGAATCAAATGTTAAGTAATTAAAATGAGCTACAGCCTGGTGCTATTTCATCTACACCGAGTAGCATCTTCTGGGCAAACATTTTAATCAAGAGCCACATTTTGCTAACAATATGGATATATCTGAAACAAATAAGATTGTAAGGATAGAGGCCAGAAGGATGAAGTTGTTTGATTGCTTTTTGTTTTCTCACTCGTCTTGTTTTCTTCTTGTTTGTTAGTTAATTTTAATAAGTTTTATTATAAGATAAAAATACATAATAAAACTAAAGTTAGAGAACTAAGAGAGGGAAGAAGGAGAACAAAATAGCAACTTCCAACTTTTTTCAGTATAGTAAAATATTTTTAAAAAATACAATCTTAACCCTTTGTTTTATAGTACATAACATTTCAAACCATTTCTATAACAACAAATTCATTCTAATCATCAAAACCTAAAATCAAAGGGTTTTTTTCTTCCCATTTTTGAGCAAAAAGTCAAGAAGTGGTTTTCTAAGTAGAAACAAAACTGACCTACAAGGTCGCTTCCAACTCTGTTAATCTGTTAAATTCTTTTTTGTTATTAAAATGATCCATTTTGCCATCTTCATTAATTTCATCACCTTCACTTTCCACTCTTTCATTGTGGAAATGGGTGTTTTTCCATCTTTGTGCATATAAGATTCTCGCCGCTGTTAACATATAGAATAACAACGTTCCAAATTTTCTTTCAAGTTCTTTGTCTATCAAATTTGATGATTAAAAGCACCTTCTTTGCAGTTGCAGTTCCAACCTACATTAAAACTCCTTTATACATTCTTGATAGTTTCTCGGGCATTAAATACCAACGTTATACACCTTCTTTTTTTCTTTTTCAACACACCCTCTTCTTTCATCGTCTCCCTCGGGCAGGGAAGGAGGGACTTCTAGAAACTTACCTGAATGCTTCTATGACCATGAGTTCTTTCTAAATCTTCTTAAACTCTCATTAAACTTCCATCAATGTCTTCCAGTAGGATATACCCCTGAAGTGTCAGACAAAAGTGACAATTGCTTTTTTTAAATAAATGTAAACCTGAAATAGGCCTTCACCTCGCATGAATCTGTTCAGGCCCAACGTTTGTGCAATCCTAGTGAATGGCAGACAACTAAGATCAAATTTGGTTGTGTGTTTTATTCCATCAACTGGAAGCAAAGAAGCAATTCTCTGATTGGCACATTTTTATGTATTCTGAGGCAAAGAAACCTGAAGCAGTTTAACTAGGTACACTTGCACTCAAATATAAATCATGCTACATTGGATTTCAACAGTCAAAATCTTCTTCCAAAGAATCCTGAGAAATGTAGTTTTGTGAAAACATTGATTGTTCCATAGTTGGATTCACTCACCATACGAAATCATGAATCCACACTAAACATGGCTGGATTTGCACAATACCTTAAGGCTGTTGCTTCCTTACACCTAACATCCTCGGGGATTTTTTTGTTTTTACTGTACCTCCACTGCATTCACCTTGTCCTCAGTCCAGGAGTAAGGACATAGATTTGAATAATCCTTAGCTGTACCAGCATTAAAGTAGCATTTAATATCCCAAACAGCTTCAAGGATAGGCTTAAGATGGATACATATGTTAGGCTTTGAGTGAATGAGCTATCAACAACAGAGGCAGAAATGTTCATGCTAGGATAACTTTCTACACTATTAAGGATGAGTGGAGTAAAATTCAGGAGTGAAGAAAGTCCTAAGCCATGTTCCATGGTTGATAAGAGCAAATTGAGGGTTTCTTGCAACATGCTAAACCCAACTAAACCGATCAACTCAGTTGCTTAGAACAAGAAATGAACCACTCCCAGGTTAGTCTGGTTCTTTGGGAAGAAGCCACGACAATGGAACCAGTCTGTCCCAAAGATGCTACTTGAACATTGTTAGGAAGAGGAAGAGAAATTGAAAAGGTATCTCATTGTGCAGGTTTCCATAATGTCTAGGAAGAAATGGCTTGTACCTCTCAAGAAGAGCCCAGCATCTCTCTGTTGTTCTGCCAATGAACGGAGCCCAACTTTTTTCAAAGTTCCATGTCTGCCCGAACAAAGATACCGCTGCTTTAAAAATCCCAAGGGACTCTTTAAAGCAGCAGCATCCTATTTTCAGGCTTCATTATCAAATGCGTGCACAGCCTTCCTATCTGCACTGATAAATAAGCATCCTTTCCACCTTTGACACTGAAGTTGTATTACAAGAATACTTGCTTCGTAACACCATTCCTTGCTGGTCCATAGGTAACCTCACCTGATTTATTAAATAGCAAATCAATACAATTTTTTTGTTTACAAATACAGAGCTTTTTAAAGAATATAATGCTTAAATATATGAAACAAATGTATGACACCATTGTACTATGGCCCGCACTTTACTTGCATATGAGCTTTGAAATAGGCTGTTGTCTTATTTTTTTACTTTATTTTATTTTTTAGTTTGTTCAGGGGTTGAAGTAGCCACAAGCTGGTACTAAATGTCTGGTTCTCAAGCTGTAATTTTAAAAAAAAAACTGTCTCAGGAGACAAGACATTGGCATTTTAAAGAAAGTTGAAGGTGGTAAGAGAGAGAGAGAGATACATGCAGGGGTGGAATTCTACAGGTTCGCACCTATTCGCTAGAACCAGTTGTTAACATTCTAAGCCGTTCGGAGAACTGGTTGTTAGAAGAAATTACTGGCCTAATCCTGTAAAAAAGGCAGGAAGGAAACATTCTGGTGTTGCTTACAGAAACTGCCTCTCCATTAACTCTTCTTACATTCTTGGTAGGACTAGACTTCCTGTCTCTGGAACTTCTCTGGAGTTTGTTTTTTTCTCCTTTGCTGGTACTTTGCTTGTGTGGAGTGACCATTCAAAGTTACAATGGCGCTGAAAAAGTGACTTATGACCATTTTTCACACTTGTGACTGTTGCATCATCCCCACAGTCACGAGAGGCCAGGCAAGGAGATGCGTGCCTTGTTGTGAGTGATATTGAGTTGGCCACTTCCAGCCAGTCACATGACCGCCAAACCATGTCCATCCAGTCACATGACCATCAAGCCATGCCCACCAACTAAGCCACACCCACAGAACTGGTTGTTAAAAAAATTGAATCCCACCCCTGAAAGTAGGGTCATCTTCACTAATTGGGTCAACCAAACCTTTGATGGAACAGATAGAATACAGAACTTTAGAATCGTAGGGCTGGAAGGGGCATCAAAGGTCTTCTAATGTCCTGTCCCAGGCCTCCCCAAAGAGCATTAAGTCAATACTGAGTCCCAGCAAAAAACCCTTTTATTACATTAATGTAAATTTATTTAATTCACAGTCAATCTTGCAAAGGTATACTAATGAGCTCAGACCTTTATCAATCCTGGAATGCTGCCCGGTAAATAGTTCCACGCTCACTGTTGGCAGGGAAGGGCTGGGTTGTACAGATAAATCTCCACGAAGCTAGAACAAACAAATGACCGAACAAGTGAGTGGTTTCCTGCAAAAGCCCCCTTCCCTTTTGCTTCTCTTTTAATCCTGATGGGAGAGGCCATTCATCGTCCACCTGTGGCCTTACTCCCACGTCAACTCTTGAGTTCTTTATTGTTCCTTCCTTTTGACAGCTCTGCGCATGTGCAGGCTGGGAACCGGTTCCAGAAGCTCCCTCGCCTCACTGCTGTCCGAGCCTGAAGGCAGCTGATGACTACCAGCCTGCCCTGGTCCCATCTCTGCCTCTGATGCAGAACCCTCATCTGAGCCTTCCTCAACCTCCAGGAATGGCCCAAGTTCCTCCCCAACCTCCTCACTACTGTCCGACTCTGTTGCCAGCTCCGCCAGCCACCAGCGGGCCACAACATCTAATTCAACTCCTTGATCAAGGCAGAAGACTTATATTATCCCAGTCAAATAATTGTCCAGTCTGTTTTTGAAAACCTCCAATGATGGAGCAACCACAACTCCTGGAGTCAAGCTATTCCACTGATTGTTCTCCTTGTCAGAAAATTTCTCCTTACTCCTAGGTTGTGTCTCTCTTTGACAAGCTTCTTCCACCCATTAGAGAGAAACTACGTATACCTCCCCTAACACAGAGGTGGGGATCCTATGGTCATATGCTGAACAACAAGCCCCAGTGTTCCTTATGACATCAGTCATGCTGGCTGATTTGTAGAATCAAAAGTTCCCAGCTATTCTGAGAAGTTTTGAATATAAGTCATCTTCAATGTACAATGTGGAACGTATAACCCACTTGTTTACAATTACAACGACATTGTATAAAAGGTGACTTATGACTAGTCCTTAGATTTGGAACCATCACAAGCATCCCCATGGTCATGCGATCAAATTTTGGTGCTTGGCAATTTGTATGTATTTAGGAGGGTTGTAGAGTTTTGAGTCTTACCATGATTGACATTTTTGACTCTCCCAGCCAATTTTTGACAAGCAAAGTCAATGGGGGGAGCCAGATTGACTTAACAGGTGCATTATTCCCTTATCAACTGCAGCGATTCACTTAACAACTTGGGCAGAAAAAGGTCATAAATTTGGCCATAACTCACTCAACAACCGCAATGGAAATTTTGATCCCAATTGGGGTCATAATTTGAGGACCGATTGTAGACAATAGGACCTTAAGTCCATATTTTATATTTTGTGACACTATCAATGACTTCAAATAGGATTTTTGAAATGTATTAAGAGCCAGCTATAGCTCTGAAATTCTGTTGCTTGGTTTAGTTCATTCCCAGAGTTCACGTAAGTTGGAACTTGGCTCTTTAACAGATTTTATTTGTACATTTCATTGGGATTAAACAAAGATAACAAGAGCAATAGCACTTGGACTTATATACTGCTTTATAATGCTTTACAGCCCTCTCTAAGTGGATTACAGAGTCAACATATTGTCCACAACAATCTGAGTTCTCATTTTACTGACCTTGGAAGGATGGAAGTCAACCTTGAGCTGGTCAGGATCGAACTGCTGGCAGTGGGCAGAATTATCCTGTAATATTGCATTCTCACAGGAAAGAAGGGAGGGAGGGAGGAAGGAAGAAGGAAGGAAGGAAGGGCAATAACAATAGCACACTTATATACTGCTTCACAGTGCTTTACAGCCCTCTCTAAGCAGTCTACAGAATCAGCATATTGCCCCCAACAAGCTGGGTCCTCATTTTACCAACCTCAGAAAGATTGGAAGCTGAGTCCACCAGTAAGCCAGTAAGAACTGAACTGCCAAACTGCTTGCAATCAGCAGTCAGCAGAATTAGCCTGCAGTATTGCAATACTGCAGTCTAACAACTGCACCACCCCAGCTCTTGAGCCGGTCAGAATCAAACTGCTGGCAGTTGGCAGAATTAGCCTGCAATGCTGCATTCTAACCACTGCACCACCACGGCTCTGATTCGCACAATATTCATCTGCCACAATAAGGATTACGGTTTTTCAGTTTGTTTCCCTTCACTATAAAGATATCTTGCTTCTAAAGCAGGCTTGCTTCTCTTTAGAAAAAGTAGAAGAACGAAGGAAGAGCACCGATGGTCTTCATGAACTCTACAAGACTTTGGAACAAGCCAGTTTGTCAGCATTTGGAGAGCAACGCCCTTCCACCAAGCAGGAATTCCGGAGGTCCTTCGTTAAGAGATGCAATGATCCTGTCATCAATGAAAAGTTGCATCGCATCAGAGTACTGAAAAGTACTTTAAAAGTAAGAACATGTTATCTTTGTAATACAGGGGTCTTCAAACTTGACAGCTTTAAGCTCAACTCCCAGAATTCCTCCTCCAGCTCAGGAATTCTGGGAGTTGAAGTCCACAAGTCTTAAACTTGCCAAGTTTGAAGACCCCTGATCGATCGATCTATCTATCTATCTATCTATCTATCTATCTATCTATCTATCTATCTATCTATCTATCTATCTATC
>JANHFN010002764.1:49476-79615 GCA_032468175.1 Toxicocalamus goodenoughensis
ACCTCCGGCACACATGCCATAGGTTTGCCATCACGGGTATAGAGTGCAGTGCTGTTAATCAGGACTGAGCAGCAATTCCATGCTGACCAGACCAGACTTAATGGCTAATTGATGGCAGCCTTACCTAGTTGCCCCCATTTTTAAAAAATTCTGCAATGAGAAGACATTAGAAACAGTCACAGATGCAATAGTCCTTTCCAGTTAGGCATTTCATAGACTTTATAGAAACCTGTCCCTCCTTTCAGTTAATTATGTGCCGTTACATAATTTTAATACCTTGATGTAGGGAGAAATTTTGGCTGTAAACATCACTTGCACATGTATATCCCTAACTTGATGTTTAGGCATATTCAGTGAAGATGTAGACTAAAATGAGTCCCCATGCATTTGTGTTCCAAAGAAAACATTTCAAGAATGCTTGCTTTGATCTGATAAACAACCCAGTCCTCCGAAATCTCACTCCTATTGGTGCAGTGCTGTACTCTGCTGTGCTATCTTAGAGTAACAGAATTTAACAGTCCACAGTTTTGCAGTTAACCATAAACATGCATTAGAAGATTTGGGATGAAATTAGCGTGTACAGCAAGATAGAATATAAGCAAATTTATTACATATCACAGCTTAAAGCTGTTTATATAAAATTATATGTATACCAAACTTTTATACCTCAGATAAGATTTGCTCTAATGGTTAAGGCACCAGGCTAAAAAGTGGGAGACTGAGTTCTAGTCCCTCCTTGGCCATGAAAGCTGAGTGGGTGGTCTTGGGCCAGAAACTACCAACCTAAATCACCTCACAAAGTTGTTATTGTGGGGAAAATAAGAGGAGGAAGGTGTGTTGGATGTGTCCACCGCCTTGAGTTATTTT
The DNA here is from genome assembly GCA_032468175.1 of Toxicocalamus goodenoughensis. NCBI lineage: Eukaryota > Metazoa > Chordata > Lepidosauria > Squamata > Elapidae > Toxicocalamus > Toxicocalamus goodenoughensis. The sequence continues at coordinate 50,344 of JANHFN010002764.1, forward strand.
ATTATTTTAAAAATAATAAAGGAGAATACACATTAATAAAAAAAGATCGAAAGCTTTGATTGATTGTAGGCTGTACCTTTTCTTCAAGGCTTTTTCTTAAAAATTGGCTTCATTCAAGTATTCTAGTATATATTAACAGACTTTTGATGATCGCAACTATAAATATGAATTTTAGATTATATGACTTGTCTATGTGTCTATATACTATGAAAATTCTCATGTCTGGTTGTAATTTTAAATTGGGTGAAATGGTGTATCACAGGGCAACCATTTTTGAATCAACGTGCCTCAAATTTACAGAATACATCCAAATTCAGGAACTATGACTCCTATGGGATTAAAAATTGCCACAAGTTGTGGCCACTTCAGTGCTGCCATGCCACTGTGCTTGTTACAGTTAACTGTGGTCATGTGGTCATCGCTACCAATATTTCCTGTTAGGTTCCTAGAAGGGAAGCCAATAGGAAGTTGGAAGTTGCTCCTGCTTTTTTACTACCAGTAGTCATTCTGTTTAGGAAAGGAAGTATCTCTGAAATGATGACCCAATGAATTGTGTGTTATCTAGTACCACTCTATTCACCTGGACCCATGGTGGCGAACCTATGGCACACATGCCAAGAGCCCCACTGCACATGCGCACCTCCTACCCAACAGCTGATTGTCGGGTATCTGCCGCGCATGCAGGAGGGGGCAGGTGGCGGGAGACACATGCGGGGGTGCGTGGGGGTCTCATGCACATGCACAGAGATGCGTAGTGTATGGGGGATCATGCACACAATTTTCAGCACGGGAAACCAAAAAGATTAGCCACCATTGACCTAGATATAAAGATCGACTGTGGCACCGACCAACAGTCATAAGACCCAGGAAGTAAATCCATATATATATATATATATCAGTATGTCTCAGTAATAAAAAGAGGCATTTGACTGTTATCTTCTTGGGGAGGGTGGGAATAGAATATTGGGTTAAATTTTCAAAGTGAATAACAGTAATTGTATTAAAAAAATTAATGTATAGAAATGTCAATTGCTTTAGGCTTCAATTCACAATTCAATTCAGTTCACAACTGGAAGTAAGCCCCTTTATTTTTAGGATTTAATTATAAATCATTTTACAACATATTAGTACATGTTTTGAATACATTAATTGCCTAATTTGCAAATAAGTTAATTTAACTAGTAGCCGGATCTACTGTCATATCCTTTAATTGTTCTGCTAATTTTCACTTCTGATTTAGACTTTTGGCAACTATGGAGAACAAAACGTTTCTGCAGTGTATTTACATTACATTTGCACAGAACAAGACAATTTAATAAAGACATTTCATGTGGTATTAGTGCAAATAGTAATTTCTGTATAATTCCCTTTTCAGTTTTTGAATGAGCCTCAATGATTATGGATCCAGGTGGTGGAAGTCTTGGCTTGCAGACACAAGAATCCAAAATGCCTCACACTATGATTATGCAGGATTTTGGTAAAAACCATATTATACTCACACAAAATTATTATTATTAGTTAAAGTATTTGCTTATCAGGTGTATTGTATTCGTAAATGAATAATCTGCAGCATTGGTGCCAAAATTGACATGGATTTGGTTTATTTTTGGACAGGCTCGTGGGGCTGACTTCCTGCTGCCTCTCCAATGCATGCTTACAAAGAAAACCACATTCGGGTGTGGAAGTATAGTGCCCACTAATGAAATCATTCCTCTGAATTTGATAATGTGGCCAAATATTTTAAACGATACCACTGTACTAAATTTCTGAAATCAAATGAATTCGAATACACTTGGCACTAGAAGGCAGCTAACCTTCTAGCTGAGCCACGGTGGCGCAGTGGTTAGAATGCAGTATTGCAGAGTGCCTCTGCTGACTGCCCGGCTGACTGCAATTTGGCAGTTCGATCCTGACCAGCCCAAGGTTGACTCAGCCTTCCATCCTTCCGAGATCGAGTAAAATGAGGACCCCGATTGTTGGGGAAAACATGCTGACACTGGAAACCACTTAGAGAGGGCTGGAAAGCGGGATATAGGTCTAAGTGCTCTTTCTAACACAAATATTTAAAATGCTCAGTCTAGCCTGCAGACCGGGTATTTCCTAGTAGACTAATTGAGTCCCAACCATTATTGTCATATTTGCATCCAGCTGCAGCATTCTGTTATTACATCTTTTAAAGTTGATGACAAATATACTGGAAAGCTAGAGAATGATTTGGATGCATGTGCCGTATTCATGAGCTCCTTAGGAACATGCAATGGTTCGACCTGACAACAAGTATTAATATGCTTCCTCGTACATTATTGTTTCCTAGTGGCTGGAATGGCTGGTACCGCTCATATCGATGGAGATCACATTGTGGTGTCAGTCCCTGAAGCTGTACTGGTTTCAGACGTTGTCACAGATGATGGGATCACCCTTGATCATGGCTTGGCAGCTGAAGTTGTCCAAGGACCTGATATCATAACTGAAACTGACGTTGTGACCGAAGGTGTGATCGTACCTGAATCTGTCCTGGAAGCAGATGTTGCTATTGAAGAAGCCTTAGATACCAGTGATCACGTTTTAACTTCCGATTTAATCACCGAAACCGTTAGAGTGCCTGATCAAGTTTTCGTGGCCGATCTTGTTACGGGTCCTGAGGGACACTTGGAACACGTGGTTCAAGATTCGGTATCAGGGCCTGATTCCCCTACGATGGTATCTGAAGTTCTTGTGACGAATTCAGATACCGAAACTGTGATTCAAGCCGCCGGCACCGTTCCTGGATCCACAGTTACCATCAAGACGGAGGATGATGACGATAGCAAGAGCACATCTGAAGACTATTTAATGATATCTTGTAAGTGAAGTAAAGGTATATATAAAATCATCTGCTCAGACTAGAAGTGACTTAACAATGAGAGATGTAATCGTGTAGAAATGCTGGGTTTGGTTGCTTCGAGTAAGACGTTATAAATGAGTTAACAAACGAGCTGGTAAAAGAAATAAAGAGGAAATTGGAAATGTTTAGGCTTTTAAACAATTCTAAGCTTGCATATATTGTCTCAGCTAAGAATAATGGGTGTACTCATGGGGGGACTGATTGTATCAGTTTCCACTTGAATGTCTTTTTTTCAGTCCTTAACTATAGTTTACAAGTAGGTTAAGCTTGTAGTATTACAACAATAACAACAAAAACTATAGTTGAACGTTGGCTACAAAAGTAACTGTTTGACATTAAAATAGCTAAATATGTGAAGCCAAAAGGAAAGAAGGATGAAAAAAGAGCCATCAAATCTCTTTACCTTGGTTAAAATCAACACAAAAATTATTTCTATATTATTGTTTAACCATTTTAAGCTTAAATATGATTTACAAACAAAAAAATTTCTATATGAAAGAATGAAAATTGTGACTAATTTGAGGACTGTTCCAGCAAAATATTTTCATTCTGCTTGTGCAGTCTACCAACTATTACATTGTTTAATTGTTTTGTATTTTATAGAAATAGATATTTTACATATTAAATAGAAATTACTTTTCTCCTAAAAGTGAAGTGTTGTAAATAGTAAATTTGTCATACTGATGAAGATTTGCTTTTTACTTCAGTCAAAAGCGTTTATGGTAAGAACATAATATTTTTCGTACCCATGAAAGAGTGAAAGCTTTGTACAGTTGCCTCGTGACTAATCTGGTTGCTTTTGAAGTAAAGAGAATATTTTTCCAAATAAAATAAATGTATTTGAAAAAAAAAAAAAGGATCCATGTTTTAAAAAGTACATTTTTAAAACTCTTTACCTAAAGGGTTGGACTAAATGATCCTGGGAATTTTCCCAGCTCTGCAATTTCATGATCTAGGATTTATAGTGACCAATGGCAATAATTCAGGAAAAATAGCGATTTAGTGTGGAGAAAAAAAGTCACACAAAACATAAAACGCCCTCCTTTGTTTTTGTTTTTCAGGTTTGTGATGTTCAGACACCCACAATGGATTGCTAGCTTTTGAGCCATAGGATGATACTGCATGCACATGCTGGTGATCCTATACCCACTACAGAGCCACCCTGGAGCTGTCCTTTAGGGATAAGGTAATATTCCACTGCCACCTCCTTTTAAGAATCTGTTACAGTACAGTATAGCAGGGGCGGGCAACTTTTTCTCGGCAATGAGCCATTTCCCCTCCCTCACTAACCGGCTGGCCTTGCCTGCATCCAATTGGATCCCACTGCCTTCAATCATGTCAGTAGCACAGTTGGGCAAGGTGGTGGAGTATTTTGCTACCAGTCCCCAGGGCACAAGAGTTACAATGCGGCTTACAGCCACTCTTTACTGTAGCTCAGCAGAAATGGGCCCTGAAATGAGCGGTTGCACCACATTTGACACGTTGGCCAAAAGTTATTCACCCCTGCAATACAGCATTGCATAGTTCTGCTACAGCTATAAGTAAAATCCTATTCTGTTCCCTTCTGAGAGAGCAATTAGGAAAGTCAGATTTTTTTAAAAATTAAATTAAATTAAATTGCACAGCTGTACATTTTGGCATGTATCTCATGGTTTTATGGTGGGTGTGATATCACCAGCATAGTGCATGCTGAGACACCACATGAATTGGGGAGCTGGCAATCCACAGTGAATCTGAACATCTCATACCTGGAAACAGCTAAGAAAGGTAAGTTAGAGGTGGTCAAGACTTCCATATAATTTTTTCTTTGTCGATGGATACTCCTTACTGTTTCTGCAGAAAATTATTCCTTACGATTGCCTGGGTAATCACAATAATAGAACATTAATAATCAAAGGAAATAATTGGGCTTTTTCCTCAAGTTTATATGTGGTCAGGAAATAATATTCTGGAATTATAATTTGGTTAAGAATGAATGTGGAGTTAAACATTTTTTAAAACTTGTCCTATAGGTTTACAAATCTTATGTTGAAGTCTGTAAACCCGCATTTTGTATTTTCTTTAACAGAAAGTTGTTAAGGTGGGAAAATGCATTGATGCATGAGTTATGTCTAGCTTGTATGCATTTACTGTATTTTTTGGTGTATAAGATGCACTCCGCCCCCCCCCCCTTCAAAGTGGCTGGAAATGTCTGTGCGTCTTATACAGCGAATGTTGCCAAAGACCCACCTACCTACCGCCCCCCACCCTTCGGCTTCTGCCTCCCAGCAATTTTCAGCCTCCGTGCACACCGTATTTGGCCCGTTCCAATCCCCACGACCCAGAACGGGCCAAAAATGGGGTGTGCGGAGGCGGCAATAGGCAATGATGATCCCTGCAGCCTGAAACAGCTGATTGTGGGGAGGCCACTCTAACCGACATTCAGCTGCTTGGACTAATCAGGCTGTGCTGAAGCTGACCAGGCTGTTTGCTATTTGCTGCTGGGAGGCAGATTTTTTTTCTTGTTTTCCTCCCCAAAAGCTTATACTTCAGAGCATCTTATAGTCTGAAAAATACGGTCATTCTGGAATCCCTTGAATAAATGGTGCATAATGTTAATAAGAAGTAAATAAATAATATATATATATATATATATAATTAACAGATATCAAGTTTGAGATTAAAGGTAGTGCATTACAATATACATATATGAAAGCATTATTGACACATGCAATATGTTTCTTAGTATTTATAACCATTTTTATTTACAGCTTCTCCCCCCAGGACTATAGTATTTGTTCCAATATATACTTTTCCAACGTTTCCCTGTGTCCCTATGGGTTATACGCATCATTTATAAAAAGTAAACCTTCAGCAGTGATCAGATAGGTGAATCTAGAAAGTATATTCCCTCCCATGTTTTATCTGTAGTTGTTAGAAAAATGGGTCATAGCTAAAATCAAATTGAAATCATTGCATTTTGATAAATTGCCTTAGCATTATGTTCCTGCTGTATTGAGAACATTTAATATTAAAGAATTTTATTTCGCCAGTGTTGTTTAGTGCAAGACACACTTGAAGACTTGAAGTGTTATATTATCCATTGCAATATTTCTGCTGATGTCCTTTAGGCATGACATTTTACTGATATTTGGAAAAATGTGTTTTAGGGAGATAGGATTTACTTTGTGTATTAAGTATAGCAGTTTACACTAATGTGTGTTATAGCTGCAGTTTTTATTTTGGTTGGGAATCATTAGGGTCTTCATTAATAAGATGATTATTTTTTCTAATAAGCCAGAATTTGAAACTAAGGTTTATAATTAATGTATGGAACTTGACTTGTCAGAATAATAGTAAATGGGAAATTGAATGGAGTTGCAATGTTATTTTTTCCCATTATTTTCAGTTTAATTAATTTGGTAAATAAATGACTCTGTGGACTTTAGTGTTTTACAGTCATTGACATACCTTAGAAATCATAAAAAGAACCTTGTTCTTTGATATTTTTATGAATGGGATTAAAGCAGTGACTGAATTTGCACAATTGGTTTATTGTTATTCAAACAGGATGTATAGAAAAATAAACCTTAAACCTTGGAAGAAGGAAACTATCACAATACAATAGAGAAATCACTTCCAGAACCTTCATAGGTTTATGTATATTATTTTTCCTTCTCATTTTTGTTTTTCTACATCTTTCTACTAAATGCTTCACTGTTTTATCTGGAATCCTTTTTATTAGGCCAACAGCATTTGCATATCCCTATCCAATGTTGCATAGATTCATTGCAACATTCCAAATGTTTCTCTGCACTCTTATTTTTAGAGGAAAATAAATGAAAATGTAACATTTCAAACATTTCAAGAGGTTACTCCATTACAAAAAAAAAGAGCGCTTTGTAGCAATCCATTCTTAAATATTTTGGATGGGCAGTTTACACAGCACTGCTTGAAACTTCGCAGTGGAATTTGGTGTGACTCTTCCCCCTCTCCTGTGTGTGAATGTGAATTCGAGAAAATCTTTAAGCCCAGCCTGGCAGGAATGCTGTGTTTGTGTGTGTGTGTGTGCGCGCACGCAGGCACATAAAAGTCAAGTTAAACCCTCAGAAATACTACACCAAGCTTTCAGAGAGAGAGAAGTTTTTGGAAGATTCCTTTCTCTGTGCTAGCAACAAAAATCCTTCCTTCTGTCTGTACATACCGACATATCCCAAAAACAAATCCCACTCATGAATTAGCTCTCCTATTAAAATAACAGGTTTGTTGCCTGTTTATAAATCTACCTACCAGTCCAGCATTTCTCTACAATCTCAGTATGCAACCTCTTTGTGTGCTTCATGTTGTCAAACTGAGGGAGGGAGGAAGATTTGTTAGCTTTTTTGCAAATTCAGATATGGAGGTTGCCTGGGCCAAATGACTTGAATTTTATTAGCTTTTGTTTTTCAAAAATTCATTAAGAAACGCCAGCAACACCGAGTTCAGTCATACAAGTTTAATTTTGTAATGGTTAAGAGTAGTGATACGGATAACTTTTTTTTAGAAAAAAGTGGCGTGATTAGCTTTTTAATTTCTATTTAGTTCTGTTTTCAGTAGCTCCAGCATTGTTCTGACCAGTTTACAGCCTTCTGAAATACAAGTTCATCAGTGGCACCCAAAACTGCAGCAGTTTCAGCTGGTATCATTAAATGACATCTAGCACAGGCAATATGAGCACATATAAAGCAAAAATGCACTGTTTGTATATTTGTGTAAAAGCAAGAATTTACATTTGATCTTTGCTTGCTTCCCTGAAAAAACTAACCCCTATAAAAGAGCTTGTCATCCAGCTGACTATTGCATGGAAGTGCAACCTTAAAACAATTTATTTCCTCCAGCTTCCAGCAAAAGTAAATTATATTAAATTCTCTTAAGATAAATCATGTGGATCTTGTAGTACTGTTAATAGTAGGAAAGTATTAAAGGAAACTCTGCTCTTGACTATGATCACAGAAGAGTCAAAAAGTAAAGAGTAGGCCCAAAGCTTCTTTTCTCCAATATGAACATATTCTCCCCCTCCCAAGAGTTTACTTCGGTACGTTCAGTTTTATTTCTGGATCATTTTGAAACAAGAGATCTATTGGGAATTGATTAATATGCTTGACTGAGAAAGAACTCTGTCCATAAATTAAAATTAGTGTGGTATAAACCTAACTTTGATTAAGGGGCAGGGAAGGATTTTCATGCAAGGAAGAAATGCGGAAGAGATTGGGTAATTTATTGCTTTCTGACCCACCCACCCCCTCCCCAAATGAAAATAGACCTGTCATCAATTCATTCAGTTTCACTATTCTACATCAGTAATAATTTCATCTTGTAGAATACCTTCTTATGTAAAGGAAGTGATGATGTCTGTGTGAATAAACATTAACTAACACTTTACTGGAAATGTTGAAGGTTTTTCAAAGATCAAACCAATATGATTTTCCTTTTTAAAAAGCAAAACAAAAAATTATAACATGGGTATCCCTCATTTCTTATACGTTCTAAAAAGGCAGACCAATTAAATAAAAAATACCCAAGCAATGCAAAATACCCGTGCCTTATTTACTCGCTTAATCAGACATTGTGATATTGATGTATTTCTACAGCATACTTAACTGATTCTTTCCGATGGTGAAATTATTTTGATTTATTAAAATAATAAATTATCAAGTTACAGTGGATATACATATATACCATGTACAATCTTCAGAAATTAAACAAGTGCAGAGTGATTGGTGTGTATGCCAGCATCTAACGCTGCCAAGTTCTTCTGTGCATAAATGAGCTAAGATTCTCAGAATATTTTCTTCATATTCTGCTTCAAACTTAACTTTGGTTCTTATTTGGTTTTTTTTTAAGTGGATGATGTTGGGGAAAAATTAGACCACATTGGAAATACTCCTCTAAAAATCAGCACTGAAGTTTCACACGGTGACGTATCTAAAGATGATGGATTTGGCTCTGAAGTTATTAAAGTTTACATATTTAAAGCCGAAGCTGAGGATGACGTTGAGATAGGTATGTATCTTAAACATAAGTTCATGAATCAGTCCATAAATGTTAAATAAAATCTTGTCTGCTAATTTTCATAAACTAAATCGTTCTTTGTAATGGTTCCTCTTAATTAGAGTTTCCATCAAACCAGTTTAAAGGAGGCAGACACTAAATCAAACGAAAAGCTGGCCCATACATTTCAAACTGCAGTGTATGAAATGACCTATTCTCTCTCCCCCCCCCCATCTTCTTCTAGAGGCTTATAGTGTTCCCAAGCCTTTATTTTTCCTTCCCCTCCTGGGTTTAAATGTGTCATAGTTGATTACAGATTAAGATCATCCCTATTATCTGTTGCCCCTAAAAATGTGTTGACTTCTGTTATGCCCCAAGCACAGAAGAAAAATAGCAAGATTTTACTGTTCTTGTTAAAATTCTACCACTTGAATATTATTTTTTCTATTCAAGGGGGAACAGAGATTGTAACGGAGAGTGATTTTCATAATGGACACTCTGTAGCTGGAGTCCTAGAGCAAGGCAGCGTTGGCAGAGTCCAGCGAGAGAAGATGGTTTATATGGCTGTTAAGGATTCCTCCCAAGAGGATGAAGATATTAGTAAGGACAGCTTCTTTTTTTTGCTATTATTAAGTAAACAATTTTGTAATTTCTCTCCATTACTAAATGATCATTCTAAGTTTCAGAAGATTAACAAGTCAACAAGTTTTCTCATCTTTCCCACCTCTGTAATTATGACAAATTTTGCATGTAGAAAAGAGTTATGTGCACTTTTACACAAGCTTCAATACAAGCAATTGCAAAAACCATTTTGACAAAAACTGTGGCCTAATAAATACTATGTTGCCTCATTGCTGACTTGATCTGTTTGCATGTGTGGCTGGCAGAAAATAATATATTTCTTGACATTTACATGGAACTACTGGCAATGCCAGATACATTTTGTGAAATGTCTGAAGAGAAGTATTTAGTTCTACATGTACCAATGATAAAACTTTTATGTATGCTTCGCCAATTGTCAGTATTCACTGTTATTTTGCTTTTCCAATTTATCTAATGCTATGTTACTGTCTAAATATCAATAATTTCTGACAGTAGTTTGCATATTTTACTTGTCTGTTCAGTTTTTAAAATATGTTGAAGCCAGTGAGAAGCAAGATAAGAACATAACACAATTACCAAGATATCTAAAAGCATTGTCTTTGTAACTTTCATTTTTTTAGAAAAAAATTGTTGTTAGTTGCAAAGTCATGTCCGACCCATCATGACCCCATGGACAACATTCCTCCAGGCCTTCTTGTCCTCTACCATACCACCCATTTTTAAAATTAATAATCTAAACCTTATGATTGTTTCGATTACATATTTTATTTCAGCCATGTACTTAACTAGGTAGATAAGCTAGCCAGTAGCCAAATTATTGGCTTACATACAGTATTGTAAAGTGTAACTTAGATAATTAACTGCTTTGAATATATTAAGTGCTAAAATGATGTTTTAAAATACATAATTTAATTATATGCTTGTGAGTGAATTAAAAATCACTTTACTAAAGTGCTTTTCTACTTAGGAATTATCCTTAACTTCTGCAATATAAAAGCACCATAATTTTAAGCAGATTTGTTTTAAAGTATTTATGGTTTTTAAAAAAATAAATATGCTTAAAGCAGAAGCCTTAATAATACAGTAGAAAAGTTGATTCAGAACAATTTTGTATGGTGATTTATTCCATACAAATCCAGACAGCGGTTTTAAGTAGATGTTAATTGAGCAAGGATAAAGTAATTACATCATCCTCATTTCAGCCACTGTCTATCCACTGCAAGGCCTCTTCTGTGCGGTTCCAACCAATACCATCCTGAGCTTTCTTTGGCCAAATGGGCCCACTATACTTGCTGATGTTGTTCCATCTTATTTTTAACGGTTAGGATTTAGGCTTATGAAAAGTAGCTACATAAACAAAATAATTAATTTCGCCTCCTTTCAAATCACATCTAGGCTGTGCTGAAATAGCAGATGAAGTTTACATGGAGGTAATTGTTGGCGAAGAGGAAGCCAACTCACTTCCGGATGCACAGCTTGAAGATGCTGGTGTGAATAAAACTTTTGTTCCAGTTGCCTGGGCGGCTGCTTATGGTAAGAAGCAACTTTTTTCTTTTAACTCAGTCCCTTCTCCTCACTACACTTACTACTTCTAGAGCCTTGCTCATGTCATGGAGGGCTGTTGGGTTTTTTTTTTGTCCCATCTCTTTTCATCTAAAGTCAAGCCTCCTTCAAGTCAAACTTGACTTTTGGTGACTGACATCTTCCGGTTGACTGCTTGGTGTTAGAAAATGAGGCCTTCTGATTTTGTTCAAACCACCCATTTTGTTACATTTAAATGTTCTAAAACATTTAACCTTCAGAAAGTGATTGATTCCCCAATTTCTTTCGAATCCTGAGACTTCCTCTTTTCTGTTTTCATATCAAATAATAAAAGCAGGTGACCTTATCAGCTATAATTACAGTGTCATATAAACAATGAGGTTTGGAGCGCAGAATATTTATTTATTTGTTTGTTTGTTTGATTTATATTGCCGCCTATTCGCCCATGGTGACTCAAGGTGGTTTACAAGGTATACAACCATATTTAAAACAGTAAAACTAGTAAGAAGAATCAAATAAATTAATATAATAAAATCACCACCACCCCACCTCCCATCGCAGCGAGAGAAGATCACATGAGCCATTTAATGGGCTCCATCCCACTCTGGGTTGCCCAGGCCCGCTGGCAGAACCAGGTTTTCAGTGCCTTCCAGAAGAGAATTATTAAATAAACCAAAAGTATTGTCAGATATTCTGGGCGCTCTGTTTGAGTCTGTGACGCTGGTCTTGTGGGTCAGTGCTTTTGTGTATGTTGGGTGTGCGTACCTATGTGTATACTCTTTATGAAAGAGAGGCTGGAGGTTGCCAGGCAGGTTTGTTTAGTTCATGCACTGACTTCATGATACTTCATGTATTTTTCATGATACTATAAACAGAATATCTGAAGGCCAATTGTTGCTGTTTTATCTGCCTGACATAATTATATTCATAGCATAAAGTGAGTTTTTGGACATCAAAGCGTATTTTTTTTTTCTTGGAAGCAATAGACAGGAAACATTATTATTAAATACAAAATACATGATTGTGTTTTGGTTTTGCTTGGCACTCTTTGGAATCCTTACAAAGAAAGTTTTGGCAATGAATTACTCCTTGTTTTCTCTTTCAACTATTTTACTGCAACAACGCACAAACTATTACGTGTGTGCAAAACCTCTTCTTTTTCTTCTGGATCAAGGAGATCCAGTCAGCCATTGCAAGGACAGTCTTCTGGTATTCTCATTAAAACAGGGCCCAGTTTGGTCTCGGACTGCATCCAGAACACCAGAAATTACCCCCACCCCAAAAATAGCTTCAGAAAACTTCTGGGGGAGCATGTTCCAGAAGAGAAACAGAATATAATGAACTTCTTGGGAATGTTCTGTTCCCAGAATGATAGATATGGCACATCCCTATTGTCTGTGAATTAAATCACTAAACTGCTTATTTCTCTAGGGGATGATAGAAGACTTCCTAGGAAATATGAAGACTGTCAAACACCAGGTAAGAAGATGAAGAATTGTTCATGCTTAGTATAAATATTGCTCTTTCTGCTATGTAACACAGAGCAGTCTATTTCTTTGAGAATAACTTAAATTTGAAAAAGGGGGGGGGATATGAATACATACAGATGCTATTAATACATAGAGATACTTTAATATAGCTATCAAGGGTGCCACTATATCAGGTAATAAATATGAGAACAATTAGTAAAATATTTATTTTCTTTCATCTGAGAAAATTCCAAAATACAATGCAAATATAATAGCAATAAACTATTGCTTTCTATATGATGCATTAAAGCAGGGCTGTCAAACTCGCAGCTCGCGGGCTTAGATGCATCACATGCTGGCCATGCCCAAGCCTGGTTTAGCAAAGGGGGGGGAGTCGCGATATGTCACTTGATGCTTGACGGGTGTGCATCATAAAATAGAATCCTTTCACACATCAAAGGCTCTATAAATGCTTTTGGCTTTAGTTCTATAAATCAGGTATTTTAAAACTCTTATTTGCAATATTCTGATATTGTCTTTCATTCCAGGAACAAACTTGGATGCAAGATTAGAGAACAAGAATGGTAACACAACTCAGTATCTCCAAATCTGTGACAGCATTAATACGAACAGATTGCTTAAGCAGAAGACTAAGAAAAGGAGAAGAGGTGACGCCCGCCAATGGCAAACAGGTAAAACAGCTTTCTAAAAAGTTATTGTCCAATTAAATATAGCTTTTAACAAAGCTAACATTTCGACTTCTGTGAGGGTTTTTTGGCAAAAAACAAGTAGGTTTTTTTTTGTACAGTCTCTTAAGCACTTCCTATTATCATCTTCCCAGCAAGTTTTGAAACTGATTAGTATAACCTACTACCAATTGCTGCTTTGGGTAAAAGCAAGTTTTCTTGTTGTGAGACTCCCTGTCCATCTCTTTGAGGATATACCCTTTTAATTAACATGTGTGCTTTGATTACAGGCCATGATTTTCTCCTTCAGGTTTTCCCCTAAACTTTTAACCACCTTGCTTGATAAGACATTCTTAAAAACTTGAAAGGGTACAATTTTTATAAATGTTATATTGGGCAAACAAAAGTAGTGTTTCAAAACGGTCTTTGAATTTAATCACCAGAGGTGATTTCTATACCATACTTTTCGCTTGGTAAGCCTGCAACAGCTGCTACCAGCCTGATAAGTTAAAATAGAAGAAAGGTTTGGAAATGACAAAGAGGGAATTCATTTGTCTTTTCCTGTTTTATACATGCAAAGCCATCATTAAATTATATTTAATATCCATTCTTGATAGCATAAATAGAACACTAAATAAACTTGAGGTTTTTAAATAGTTTGTTTAGGAGCCAATTATGTTGCAAATGAAAGAACAAGACATAACATTTTCTGATACCTATAATGCATGTGCACAGCTCAATAGAAATTTTCACTTTATAATGGAAAATAAATTACATATTGAATAGAGGGTATCTAATGTTTAGATCATAAAGTTATATTTATTTTTAATTTTTATTTTTTTGTATTTTTTTTAAAATTTATATACAAAAATCCATTCCATTTCAGTCATGTGTCAATTAGGTACATATTCAAATTACTTAACCATTATTATTAATAATCTTATTAAACTTAACAACATAACAATCACATTCCCATATATATAATATAAATGAAATCTAATATGTCTATTACATTAGTTTCTCTTATTGCTCTATGTATACATCTAATCCCTTTTAATTTGTTTTATTTTCTATCCATTGATAAAACAAATCCCACACCATATAATATTCAGATTCTTCTTTTTCTTTAATTTCTAGTGTCAGTCTACTCATTTCTGTGCATTAAAATATTTTTTCAATTATTTTTCCCTCTATCGGTATCTTACCACTCTTTCAGTTTTGGGCAAATACAATTCTAGCCGCTGTTAAAACATGTATAATTAAATAAGTCTTTTCTTTACTATAGCCTTCTGGTACCATTCCTAGTAAAAATACTTCAGGCTTCAGATCTATGTGTTATTTAATCATTTTTTCCAACCATTGTGTAATTTAGTCCAATACCTTTTAACTTATGTGCAAGTCCAAATAGTTATATTTATTAATGTATAGGAAAAAGATGTTAGTCAAGAGATGTGTCTTTTTTTAAATGTTTAATGAATCCAGGAGCATCTACAGGTAGGGTTGAAACAGGTAAGATAGTCATAGTATCATAATCCACACAGATATTGCACCATGTCAAAAGGAGGGGCCTTTGACCACGATCCTCTGTCATACTTTTGATCCTTCATGGAGATCCCCAATTGTGTTAAAAATTGTGTATGTCAGATTTTGGAGGGTAAATACAATATGTTCTTTGTAGAATTTGAAAAGAGTGTTAAACCAACATTCGGTTATAGAAAATTAACTTTGTTAAAGAAGATAGAATAGATAAACTAATAAATGTTTTGGGAAAACTTCAAAACTAATTACTGATTTGAAATGATAGGTCTTAATTCTTTAAATTTTAATTTTTAAAAGTTTGTTCTGTAATATAAACTATAGATTATTTTAGAGGATTAGAAGTGGGAATGTGCTGAATTGTTTAGTGGAATGAGTTCCTAGGTACATTTGCAACATTTATAGCTGTATAGAACTACGGTATCATTTAAAACGTGATTTTACTCTTAGAGGATTGTCAATTTTTATAAGAATTTTGATTGTCACTTTTTGCAAACTAATACATATTCTTCCTAGAAGTAAAGTCTCATTTAATTCAACAAAACTTTTACCTCTGAGCAGTTCTATTGTGTGTTGGTTTGCTGTTGAAAGATTTGCTTTCTTTTATGTTGCTATTGCATTCTGTGTAATTTCACAATAATTTTTATGTAATTTATTTCATAATTCTTTCTGTTTGTTTGAACCAGCTGTTATAATAGGTCCCGATGGACAGCCCTTGACAGTCTATCCTTGTCACATATGCGGGAAAAAATTCAAATCCAGGGGATTCTTGAAAAGGCATATGAAAAACCATCCGGATCACATGATTAAGAAGAAATACCAGTGCACAGACTGTGACTTCACAACCAACAAAAAAGTCAGCTTCCACAATCACCTGGAGAGCCATAAGCTGATCAACAAAGGGGACAAAACGCACGAATTCACCGAGTACACCAGGCGCTACCGAGAAGCCAGCCCGTTGAGTTCCAACAAACTCATCTTGCGGGATAAAGAACCCAAACTGTACAAGTGCAAATATTGTGACTACGAAACGGCGGAGCAAGGCCTGCTGAACAGGCACCTGCTCGCAGTTCACAGCAAGAACTTCCCCCATGTTTGCGTGGAGTGCGGGAAAGGCTTCCGCCACCCTTCAGAGCTGAAAAAACACATGCGGACCCACACAGGGGAGAAGCCTTACCAGTGCCAGCATTGTGTCTTCCGTTGCGCGGATCAGTCCAACCTGAAGACGCACATCAAAACCAAGCATGGGACAGACTTGCCCTTCAAATGCGAACACTGTCCGCAGGCCTTCCCCGACGAGAAGGAGCTGCAGCAGCACACGGAACTCTTTCAGGGGCACAAGACGCACCAGTGCCCGCACTGCGACCACAAGAGCACCAACTCCAGCGACCTAAAGCGACACATCATCTCGGTGCACACGAAGGACTTCCCCCACAAGTGCGAGGTCTGCGAGAAAGGTTTCCACCGGCCCTCAGAGCTCAAAAAGCACAGCGAGACCCACAAAGGGAAAAAAATCCACCAGTGTCGGCATTGCGATTTTAAGACTTCCGATCCTTTCGTACTCAGCGGGCACATCCTCTCCGTTCACACCAAGGACCTGCCTTTTAAATGCAAACGGTGTAAGAGGGGGTTCCGGCAGCAGATGGAACTCAAGAAGCACATGAAGACCCACAGCGGGAGGAAAGTCTACCAGTGTCAGTATTGCGAATACAGCACGACGGACGCCTCCGGCTTCAAGCGGCACGTCATCTCGATACACACCAAGGACTACCCTCACAGGTGCGAGTATTGTAAAAAGGGCTTCCGGAGGCCTTCGGAGAAAAACCAGCACATCATGAGGCATCACAAAGAAGCTCTCGTGTAGCACCCAGAGCCACGGAAGACAATGTGATATGGGGAAGGAAAAACTCATGAACTGTTTCTCCTGGTTTCAAAGCTTGATCTTAAACCATAACTTTGCATTCTTTGTATTAAAAGTCTTTTAAAAAAAAAACAAGTATTACGGTCGACTGGGTATCTCATAGCCCTATGATTGTTGCTTTTAGGAACCTAACAAGCACTATAAAACGCGGAGAGATGATGAATGTTTGGAAAGCTGCAGAAGGAGATCTTGAATGTCTTCTGTTGTTAGAAAGCGTTACAAAACATTGTGAAGCGAAAGAAAATATCAGAGTCCATTCCCGTAACTCTTTAGATCAATAACGCCATTTGTCACCTTAATGAAAACCAGAAGTTCTTTCAAAGTTGTTTTTGCTAGAAAAATTATACCACAAGCAGTTTCGAACAGTGAAGTTAGATAGAAGTCAGTTATGTAGTCCTTACAATTTTTTTTAAAAAATAAAATTGTGCTGGGACATAGTATTCGAGAAATGGGTCAAAATTTTTAAGATTTGTCTTTTTTCCCCCCATTTTAAAGCAATCATCACATTTCATACGTAAGACCTTTTGTTTTCTCCCTTTCGTTGTCAATTGAGCAATTTCCAAAGTTTTCTTTCAGAGCTGCTAATCTATTTTTTACTACAGGATTATCATGTTGACAAATACAGCATTATGTTTTTTCCGAGATCAAAAGTTTGGTGCTAGGGACCGAGACATGTATGTACATAATTTCCCTTTTTACCTGAAACTACAGCTGAATGTTTAATATGGCACATATATTAACAATTACAAGTAACTTTTGACCAATATTTTTTAAAAAAAAGAAGTGGAAAAAAATGATAGATGCAGTTATGGGGCACTGTTTTTTCTTTTCTTGTGAGTTCACAACCGTCCTTAAGAGAGAATATCGAGGTAGAAAAACGCCAGCCGTTGGAAAATCCTAGAGAATCTTTCAAAAGCAGTGTTTCTGGCGAGTCAGGAACCATGGCCCTGGCTTGCTATTAATTTTTTTAAAAAATCAATATAGAAACGAAAATTGCACCTTTTAAAATGATTCATTACGAAACATATACCATGCTATAAACTTGCATTCTCAATCTGTATGGAAGTTATGTATGCAGTATTTAACCCGAACAGTAAGCTGCCACTTGAGGGCAGACATGGATTTTCAGTTTACAGTGTATACATTTGAAATACGCATCCCTTTTAAACAATGCTTTGTGTTAGCATGCTGCAAAAATGCCGCTTAATATAACAAGCTGGTCTAGGGCTATTTAATAATTTTAAAAAAAACCTTCATAAATGTTATACATACGTGTCCTTTTTTTAAAAAAACCCGTTTTTAAGTTGCTTCATGTTTGCACACAGCTGTTCACATGATAAAATTGTAACTTTACTTCATTCATGCTACTATATCGTGGTTTTGTGTTTCAGATAATGTTCATACTTTGTTTTTGCACCAGATGAGAATCAGTTCGTTGAGAATAATTTTTTTATATATATATTTCCAACCTTCGGAAAGTTAACTTTGGGAAACCATAGGAAACTACTTGTGTTTTATGTGGCTGTA
Source organism: Toxicocalamus goodenoughensis (assembly GCA_032468175.1). Taxonomy (NCBI): domain Eukaryota; kingdom Metazoa; phylum Chordata; class Lepidosauria; order Squamata; family Elapidae; genus Toxicocalamus; species Toxicocalamus goodenoughensis. Next base: position 68,521 of record JANHFN010002764.1, read on the forward strand.
AAAATGATGTACACGCTGTAAAATAAGATTGTCACTGTTATGTGGGATTATTATTTTAAAATGTGTTACTCATTGTAATGAGCATACAATAAAATGCATCTCTTGCACTCCAAACTCAAGAACCTTTATATTCCTTTCTGTTGCCAATCAGGTGATACGCACTCCTAATTTATGTACTTAAATTTCTTGCTTACTGTGATTATTATTACACAAAAGTACAAGAAAAACCTGTCTTCAAGGTTCTTCCCCGTGCATAAATTTCATTTAGTTTCAAGTGTCATGAAACAATTATTTCTTACATCTGCAGTAATTAGAAAAGTTACAACAGGGATTATTTTAAAATGGCTAAAAAACACAGTATAATGGTCTAGTAGAAAAAATCAGTTTGTTGCTATACAGGTAGACTTAATACCACAATTGAGCCCAAAATTCATGATGCTCAGTGGAACATTGAGTTTTGCCCCCATTTTGCAACTTTTCTTGCCACTGTTAAGTGAATCATTGCAATTGTTAATAACAGATATTCAGTGAATCTGGCTTCCCTTTTGACTTTAGCTTGTCAGGTTGCAAAAGATCACATGACCCTCGAGACACTGCAACCGTCATAAATGTGAATCAGTTGCCAAACATCTGAATTTTGATCATGGGGATGTTGTAACAGTTGTGTGAAAATCACTTTTTACTGTGCTGTTGTAACTTTGAACGGTTGCTAAGCAAGTCGAGGACTATCTAACAATAATAAAGACCATTTTTCAATCTCTCTTTTAGGATTTCTTTTAAGTGAAGTACTGTACATCCCATAGTTGCATCTTAAAAAGTTTGATCATGTTATTTTTTTTTTGTCTTAATTACCCCATAATCCCTTACATCAGGCTGGAGTCAGGGCAACTGAATGGAGCTGAGTGTTTACTGGCCGGATGCCTTTCCTGTCAGCAATGTGGAGTTAGCAGCAGATAATTAGTCATTGTGCCCAGAGAAAGATACCTGTCCCTACCTAGGATCGAACTCACAGCCTCCTGATTGATCCTCCAGGTTTGATCACGTGAAATAGTAGCATGAAATCTTGGGTGATTTTGTGTGTGTGTGCTGACGCTGGAGAGGAGAGTGGGAATACAGAACGCCAATTGGGAAACACATTGATTTTGTCACATTTTAAAAGCCCATTGGGCAGTTCAAGTTTAAATTGTCACTTAAATTTATGGTTTTTCCAGTACTCTTCATAGTCTTGAAATTCCTGAATGGCTTGATTTTCCCCTCCCATGTTTAATTATGCACACACACAACCACCACCATCACCACCACCCCACACACACACATACAACTGAGGAAAGACCACCTTGAAAGTAAATCTGATTTATTAGGGGCAATCAAAATTTATAAGTGCCAGGTTGTGTAGCTCCAATTAAAATATTTAACAACAGCCAAAAATTTAAAGTTCATGAGAACTTGACATCACGCCTCTACTAAAATTACTCGCACGTCATGCAATTGTGTTAAATGTCAAAGGAGGCTCACCGGGTTTGCACTTTTATTTTTGTAAAGAAAGGCTAGTCTAGTTCATATGCTTATTTTGGAAATTTACAAGGCCACCAATTCTACAAGGACACGTGTTGTGTGCCTAAGATGAAGAGTTAATGTCCAGTTTTATTTACGTAGCGACAGCCTGAAGAAACATGAGAGCTAAACTGCCAAACTTTAGAAATGTTTTTTTTTTAATTTAATCAAGAGAGTCAGTTGTATTCTTGTATATTATCGCAGATTTATTCATTTGTCCATGTCAATTCCAAAAATACCTTCACCCAGGTTGGAAGAAAAGAGGATAAACATTACCATAGCCACAAAACAAACTTTTACAAGAAAACCCACTGGCATTTTATAGTTGCAAAACAGCCCTTAATTTTAAAACATTTTAAATACTAACATTTTCCTCCTGTGAGATATTGAGAAAATGATTTGAGATTGTGTTCAGAACAACCAAATATGACCACTTTTCACACTTAAGACCACTGCAGTATCCTCAGAATTTTAAAGGCAGAGTCTGTTTTCCTACCTGGAATTTTCCCATTGGACCAGCAACATTTCTCACATTATGGACTCTCTGCCAATTGGATGATGGGAAATGTGGTCCAGCATCTCTGGAAGACGCACCTGGATTGCGGAGACTTATTCTAAATTACCCAACTACAATCAGGTGCCCTGGATGACAGACCACCCCATCATCCTCAGCTTGGCTGAAGAAAACTAGAATAGGCCCTCAAATTGCTCTTTTTTTACTCTACATTTCCTGGAATCGTTTTGGGTCAGGTGATCAAAATCCAAACATTTGGCAAACTGACTCATATTTATGATGAGGTCATCATCTGATCCCCTTTTGTGACCTTCTGACAAGAGAAGCCAGATTCCCTTCACAACCATGTTACTAATTTGACAACTGCAGTGATTCCCTTAGCAACAGAAATTTGGGAGTCAGTTGTGGTCATTAAGTCGAGGATTACCTGTATTAGTTTGGCTAACTGTTCAAGTTGCAGCCATACTATAGATCAAGGGAGCCAGAGAGAGAGGTGACTGGCAAGACAGAAAATATGATAAATTCCAAGTACTATCAAATAAAAGAATTTTCTGTTATTTCGAGGCTTGTCTATGCTTTTCTCTTTAAATGGCCCCTACATCAGTTATGGCTACTCAAGATAGATGGACGGACAGAGGGACGGATAGAGAGAGGAGGAGAGAGAGATGCCATATGTCACCATTTTGAGCTGCTGCTTAAATAGATTTAGCTGCCAAAGAATAAAAGGTCCACATGGGAGCTGATTTGAGTTATTTTATTTATTAAATTTGTATGCCAAACACCTCGTTATCCAGAGCTACTCCAGGCATTCAGAACTCTGAGTCATGCCTTTAAAATCCATCCTTAGTAAAGACATTCATTCAGTTTAGAATTGTGAATAATAACTGAACCACGTTTTCCATATTTCAATTCCTTTGAAATCACAACGTTAACCAAGGCTCAGCGTTTATTTTCCCTTTCTTCAAAGCTATCTTTAAAAATGCAACTTCCAAGTAGGAGCTTGACCTGACTTGAAATTTAAATCTCAAGTCGGAATTACTTCAAGGGAAGTTGACACAGAGCTGCAGCCTTCCAACGGTGGGTTGGAAGGTTTAGATTACCCGTGTTCATCATTATTATGAAGTTTATTGTTATTGTTTTGTATTTCAGATCTGTGTGTGTGTATCTTTCTGGGAAATCTTTTTGCCTTGAGAGACTACAATATAAAGAACACAGCCTCAGAGCTATTTACCAGTTCCCCTGTCTAAAAGTCTAACATAGCTTATAAAAGCCAGGAGTTTATTTATTTCCATAGTTAGGGTTCAACCAGGCTTCATAGATCTGTGCAACAAAAATGGAGATAAAGAATATTTTTCTTTTTCCCTGCCATCTACTATTCTACAGAGATTCTGCATTCTGGGCCTGGTAGGCCCGTGACTGTCAATCTGGAAGTAAAGTTAAACCTTTACCTCAATATTAGTGGCACCATCAAAGCGCCATCAAAGCATAGGATGCTCCCTTTTGTAAACCAGTAACTGCAAGCACTTCAGCCTCAAATCTGAAGGCCAATTTTGAGACAGGGTCTTACACATCTTTCTATGACCCACCTACGCTATTTTCGTTTATAAAGTTAGTTGGCCCTGAGGAGTGTTTGGTGCTCCCTGTTTTCTTGAAGATGTTTCATTACCAAACTAGGTACCCTCATCAGTGCTAGAAGCGAGTGGGGTTTGCTCTCTGCTTACGTGCAAGATGCAATTAAAAACCCCACTTCCCTTCTAGCACTGATGATGGTACCTAGTTTGGCAATGAAACATCTGCAACGAAACAACCAAGTTCAGAGAACATCAAGGAGACCTCATTTCAACCCTGAGCTACAAGTAAGTTTTTATCAGTTAGTTGACTCTATAAACCACCAAGAATAAGCAAGCATGTATCTATGCACAGCAGAATACAAGACACATCTGCAAATGTGTCATCTTACTCTCCATGTTTCATTCTTGTCTTCCTGAGTTGGGAGGTGCATCTTCTCCAGCACTAGATAGAAGGCAGTGTAGGACAACTTCAACCCACCTTGCTTGTGATGGTGTGAATCCATCATCATATCCATCTCTACATTCACACAAGCACGATTTTCCAATCTCAAAGCCAGTTTTCAACGTCAGGCTGAAAATTAGATAATCATTATCTAATTTTCTCTGAACACCACACCAATCTTAACCCACTGCCATAGTAAAATTCCTTTCTCATCAATTCTCCTTCCAGTCCTCCTTCTCCACATCTTAAGATTTTAGCTTCTTCATTGCAACAAATCAAAGCGCAGAATGAAATTTTTACCGTATTCAGTCCAAATTTATTTTTTTCAGGATTTGACCCAATACACCACAGGGTAACTAAAGCAATATCAAAAACCAACCCTACACCCAAACGCTACCAATTAGGTACTTTAACCAAAGTTACTAACTCCGTCTGATTTCCAAAAGGATAGAAAACTGCTAGTGAGAAAACACATATTAAAGTATACTTGTTCAAATAACTCTTGACTGCTTTCATTAACAGACTGTGTTGAAAGCAATTTTAACATTCCTAGATAATCCCAAGGGTGTTTTTTTTTCAGGAGGCAACGGGACTTTCTTGTTTTTTCTTTGAAGAAGTTTCGCTTCTCATCCAAGAAGCTCCTTCAGCTCTGATTGGATGGTGGGGCATGGAAGGATTTATATCCCTTGCAGACAGCTGGTCATTTGCATCCTTTTACAAGGTCCTTGAAGCACTTGGAGATTTATCTGTGTCCTCAGAGTCCCCTGAGTGGCGCAAATGGTTCCTGTAGATGCAAATGACCAGCAGGCTTCCAGGAGTATAAATCCTTCCATTCCCCACCATTTAGCCAGAGCTGAAGAAGCTTCTTGGATGAGAAGCGAAACGTCTTCAAAGAAAAAACAAGAAAGTCCAGTTGCCACATGAAAAAAACCCCTCTGGGACAACCATGACCTGGATGGCTGAGAATCTTTACAGATTCCTAGAATAATATTGGTAATAGACTGAACATTTCCAATAAAGAAAAAAGAAAGACATTTATTCAAAAATTATTGATCTCTGCAAACTGAAGCATCAGGCAAGTATCGGATAGAGTTTTTCAGATCTTTGGAGTAAAAAGGGAGAAGACAGAGGCTTGGCTAGCATACATGTGGCTTCTGAATTCTCCAGCCCACATCCCATCCTTATCCCAATACATCCTTACGTTGCTTCAGTTGACCAATGAAGTTTGAAAGTAGTAATCCACTGTTGCAGCCTTTGCACTTGTTCAAAGGCTGCATTTGGCAGCGTGTGCTTTCACAGCTCCTTCCAACCCTGACTGATCCAGAATTATCTCAGACTTTTTAAGCATTACATGAAAGCAATGGGCAAGCAAAACAATAATGCAACGATATTCATTTTGAGGCAGAATCTTCTGATCAGCCACAACTTGTCCAGCAGATCTGCTCATTCTTTGAAAGAAGCCAGCAGGTTTTTAATCAGAAGTAAATGATTCCTGTTGGGAGGGGGAAAAAAATAGGTCATGTTATTCATCACCACCTCTTTGCTAGGACATCTATCAATTACTAATAAATGATTATTTATCCCGAACTTTTGGGGTTTTGTCCAGCTAATCTAAGGAGTTGACTTTCAAGACCAAATAGCAATTAGTAAAAAAATTTTAAGGTTTCCTGAACTAACCTGTAATAATGCTATTCCGTCATTGCCATAGGTGGTAATGAGTTCAAGAACCAAGCGGTTAGTATTGTTTCTGCACAGATAAAGGTAGTCCTTGACTTACGATTGAGCCCACAATTTCCACTGCTAAGTGAGACAGTTCTTAAGTAAGTTTTGCTCCATTGCAGGGAAGGACAGAAAAGAACAGAACAGAACAGAACAGAACAGGAATAAATAATGGAATGGGAATGGGAATGGGATAGAATGGAATGGAATGGAATAGAGTAGAATAGAATAGAATAGAATAGAATAGAATAGAATAGAATAGCGTAGAATAGAATAGAATAGAATAGAATAGAATAGAATAGAATAGAATAGAATAGAATAGTTGGAAGGGACCTTGGAGGTCTTCTAGTCCAACCCTCTGCCTAAGCAGGAAACCCTATACCACTTCAGAGAAATAGTTATCCAAGATCTTTTTTAAAACTTCCAGTGTTGAGCCTCAGTGGCTCAGTGGTTAGAGTGCAGTACTGCTGACTGCCGGCTGACTGCAATTTGGCAGTTCGAATCTCACCAGGCTCAAGGTTGACTCAGCTTTCCCTCCTTCCGAGGTGGGTCAAATGAGGACCCAGATTGTTGGGGGGGCAACAGGCTGACTCTGCAAACCGCTTAGAAAGGGATGTAAGGCCCTGCGAAGCGGTATATGAGTCTTAAGTGCTGCTGCTATTCACGGCCATCTGTGCCGGTTGCCAAGCGCCTGAATTTTTATCATACAATCCCGAAGGATGCTGCGATGGTCATATCTACGAGGACCAGTCCGAAATGCCTTTTTTTCCAGTACTGTTGTCATTCCAAATGGTTTCTAAACGAACGGTCGTAAGTCAGAGATTACCTGCAGTTTGAATTTGGTTACTGTCCTCCCACGAACCTCCCCTCTTCTCAAATCCTAAGGCTCAGATCCTGAAGCCCCTGCACCTTTAATGGGATGTGGGAGATCTTCTGCCAGGAAAGGTTACCTGCTTCCAGGAATCTCCAGATTTTTCAATCACAATCGTCTGGGTTTCCCCAACGGCGGATGACGTAGTTTTGTAGTCATCTGACAGGAGCCCCAGGATGGGATAATGATTCCTGTATCTGGGGGAGAAAAGAGGCAAGAAGCAAAATGTCAGCAATGATTAATAGAGTTGGAAGGGACCTTGTAGGTCATCTAGCTCAACCCCCTGCCTATGGACCTCTAGGAAATTACAAAGCACTTTCAGCAGAATGGTTTAGCTGGACTCCTTGGCTATCTAGATATTCTTTAGAATAAATGAGCTGGAAGAGACTTTTAACAGACTTAACAGATTAACAGAGTTGGAAGGGACCTTGTAGGTCATCTAGTCCAACCCCCTGCCCAAGCAGAAGACCCTACACCATTTCTGACAGATGGCAGTCCAGTCTCTTTTTTTTTGAAAAAGTATTTTTATAACATACAAAATAACAATAAAACCATCTTCTATATATCACGTGCACAATATCTGTAATCCTTTTTCCTAACTTTACATTCATATTGTATTCTAATCAACATTCCATATCATATTATCTCATTATTATTCTATTATTTAATTTTTAATCTCTTATTGAAAGCCTCCAGTGATGAAGCTTCCACAACTTTCGAAGGCAGCTTCTGTTCCATTGGTTGATTGTTCTCACTGTCAGAAAGTTTCTCCTTATTTCCAGGTTGAACCTCTGCTTGTTCAGTTTCCATCCATGATTCCTTGTCTGGCCTTTGGGTGCTTTGGAAAATAGCTTGACTCCTTCCTCCTCTGTGTGGCAGCCCCTCAAATATTGGAAGATTGCTATCGTGTCTTCCCTGGTCCTTCTCTTCCCTAGACTAGCCATGCCCAGTTCCTGCAACCGTTCATTGTATGTTTTAGCCCCCAGTCCCCTAATCATCCTGGTTGCTCTTCTCTGCACTCTTTCAAGAGTCTCAAATAGACCTTAGATGGCATTGTAAGAGCAAAACTAAGATGATCAAAGACCTGGAGATGAAAACATATGAAGAACAGCTGCAGGAATTGGGTTTGGCCAGTCTAGAGTGACACGACAGCAGTATTCCAGTATTTAAAGGGGCTGCCACAAAGAAGAGCGGGTCAAATTATTCTCCAAAGCACCAGAGGGCAGGACAAGAAACAATAATTGGTAACTAACCAAGGAGAGAAGCAACCTGAATTGGGAAACTTCCTAACAATGAGGACAATTAACCAGTGGAACAGCTTGCCACCAGAAATCGTGAGCGCTCCATCATAGGAGGTTTTTAAGAAGAGACTAGACAGTCACTTATCTGAAATAGTATAGGTTCTCCTGCTTGAGCACAGGGCTGGACTAGAAGACCTCCAAGGTCCCTTCCTAATTTAATCTATTCATTATTCATTATTTTGTTCTATTCTATTCATTATTCTAGTTTATTTTTTATTTTCTATTCTATTTTTTTGTTCCCATTCCATTCTATTCTATTCCCATTCTTCAAAGCAGGACAGGATTATAATCTGTCTAAATTGCAACAATTGCCACAACTAGACTGAAAGCCAGCTAGAGTTAGTAGTTTAGGCATCAGGCTAGAAACTGGCAGACTGTGAGTTCTAGTCCCACCTTAAGGACAAAGCCTGGGTGACTTTGAGCCAGTGATTCTTTCTCAGCCAAGAAAACTATAGCGACTAGTCAATGAATCAAACACACACACACACACACACACACACACACACACACACACACAGTGTTTATACAAGGATTCCACATCATCCTATTTTTAAAACATCCAACTATTCCAGTTATCTGATGAAATATACTTTAATTTATCTACATTTACTGTAGAAGAAATTGGAGGGTACAAATGGCGTAAACATTCCTGCACTGTTAATTTGTTTCCCTTTTGATGTATTTTTTTTTTTGGGGTCTTTCCTTTTATAATTTTGATTTTCTCCAGCTGGATTGGGAGACCAATTTTAATGTTAATTGTGACAAAAGCGGTGAAACCTTTTCTATTTCAACCTTTCCTAGGAAATGTAATTACGAGTCTTAGCTAAATTAAACCTGGCCAGAGGGGGATTACTGTGGTTTTTAATTACATTCCAAAATATAAAAAGACATTCTGTATACTTTTTCTCAGTAAGTGTATTTTTGTGCAATAAGTTTTAACTTTTGCTGTTTTGTTATGGCCTAGTGTTCGTTTGTATTTGTTTTTAAGCCTGCTGACATTTGGGGGTGCTGATCGGGGCAGAAAGATTGGTACCCATAAAATAAATACACCTTTTCAGAAACAGGAAAAAAAAAACCCACTTGCTTGCAATAGCATTACTTTTTTGTGATGATGGTCTTTGTGATTCCTTGGGATGGGTTGATGGCTAATTTTTCTTGCCTCAATCTGAAGAGTTCCTAGAAGATTTTTTAAAAAAAAGTTCAGGCAAAAAGACATCATCCCATATAAACTATTCAACATTTCATACCCTACAGTTTCTTTGGCCATTCAGAATCTCCCTAATACTGATTAGGATTGTTGAAAATAGATCCCTAGTAAAGAAAACGTAAATTAAAGAGTGAACTAGGATGAAATTCTACTTGTGGACACCTTCCCAGGAGAAGTCTGAGATTGCAAGTCAACTTCTTGGTGTTTCCTGATCTTATTTTTGTCAGTGTATAAGGATTCATGACTGAAATAGACAGGGCAACAAGTCAGCCAATGGGAACTGTTTGGTGACTTAAGAAGCAGGATCTTTTGTGAGCCATGTCAGACAGCCTGGGCGTGGTTTAGCTTTGCTTCTGTGATTATGACTTTTGGATTCTGAGTTCTGATTCTGGCTTCTGCTGCATGGGTATTGTATACATGTATCACACTTTATATTATTGCATACTAACTCGATACCCATGCTTTGCTACGAAACTATGTGGTCAGGCTTAGTTTTTGGGGAGGAAAATAAGGGGAAAAAATTGTCTGCCTCTGCCTACCAACATCCATGGCTTAGCTCAATTGTTCTGTACTAAAGCTGCTTGGTGCTATGAAAGTAGAACTGAAACGGAAACCCCTCTCCTCTGCTTGTGTTTTGCATTTGAAACAGATTTCTTTTCAGGTGGGGAGAGGGAGTAGAACACCTTAGCATCAGAGCGTGTTAATAACAATAATATATGAAATATTAATGCTCTGATAAGTCATTTCGAAAAATCCTTTCTTAGTGAGCACCTAGAAGCCAAGAGGAACATATGTGCCAAATTTCAAGTTTGTAGGCTTGATGATTCTGGAGATTTTGTGAGGATGCGTTGAGTGGTCTTTCACTTTTATATATATAAGAAGATGTACACTGAAGATGGTATTTAATTTTGTTGTACGGGATACAATGACAATAAAGTAAAGCAAACTAAACTAAACTAATTGGAAATTGCTGTACACGCGGCTAGGGGAGGAGGGTCAATCCAACCCTCCAAATTTCTTGAGCTGAAACAGAGTTGAGTTCCAGCTTTTCTGGCAACGTGTCTGCAGGTTGGAAGGGCTTCAAATATGCTTATGTGACTGCATACTTCCAGACTATAAATAGCCAGGCTGGAATCCTACAGTAGGAAAAGCATCTCCTGGACTGTTAAGCCCTCAAGAATGGGGAAAATATGCTGCCTTGGAAGTCATCCCACGATTCAGGAAACTCCCCCCTGAAACTGCTCCCCTCCTTTCCTAGATCTCTGGATGCCACGGCAGGAGGGTTACAGGCAGTCCTTGACTTCCAGTGGTTCACTGAGTGGCCGTACAGAGTTACAACGGCCCTGAAAAAAAGCGACTCACGGCCATCTTTCATTGAAAACAATTCCAGTCACAAAGGCAAAAATTACCCTTTGAACTCCTTTCGTTCACCTAAACCTCTCGGCTGTTCCCTCTCTTAGCATTAAAGGGAGTCCTCATCGTGCAACAGCTTTGTTTAGTGACCATTCAAAGTTACAGTGGCCCTGAAAAACAGTCACTCATGATCGTTTGCCCACGGTTAGGACCTTTGCAGCGTCCCCATGGTTATGCCAAAATTCAGGTGCTTGGCAACTGACTCATATGTATGACTGTTTGCTGTGTGATTCCTTCCCCCTTTTGCAACCTTCTGACAAGCAAAGTCAACGGGGAACCCGAGATTCGCTTAACAACCATGCTGGTAGCTTAACAACTGCAGTGATTGACTGAACAACTCTGGCAAGAGACATTGTAAAACGGGGCAAAACCCACCTAGCTGGTTTCACGAAGGAAATTTGGAGCTCAAATGTGGTCGCAAGTCGAGGACTACATGTTAATAGTTATCTCCTGGATGGACAAACTCTCAAATGATGGCTACATGAGCTTCTGGTGGCGCAGTG
>JANHFN010002764.1:86644-99129 GCA_032468175.1 Toxicocalamus goodenoughensis
AAAAAAGAAGGACGAATCGGATTACTACAAAATATGGGATAAGTTTTATGGTTGGTTAGAAAAGAGGAAGGATCAAGACAATAAGAAAAGATTAAATGTGTGTGTGTGTGTGTGTATAAATTATATATATAGAAAGTAAATTTGTATGATTTTTATATGTGAGTTAGCAATGTAAGACAAATATGTGGGTTAGGAGGATTGCACCATGTTCAATGTTTTTAATGTATTTTTTTGGTTTTTGTTTGTGTTAATAAACAAATTAATAATAAAATCTTTATTTAAAAAAAAAGAAATAACCCTGCTATCCTTCCAAACGTGTGTGTGTGTGTGCGTGCGTGTGCACGCAATTGTAAATTTCTACATGCACGTAACTCAAATAACTTTATTACAATAGAGGAAAATATCTGTAGCTCAGGATTGAACAGTGAAATCCTAGTTGCTCTCTGAGGCTGCTCATTTGCTTGAGGATGTTTCATTACCCAACTATGCAACAACATTAATGCAATGATAACGTTACTAGTTGGATAATAAAACGTCTGCAAACATTCAAGTTCACAGACCACCAAGAACTCCACAATTTTATTTCAGCCATAAGGCCTGGGGAAAAAAAAATACACAGGTAGTCCTCAACTTACAACCAACCACGTTTGAGCCCAACGTTTCTTTTGCTAAGCAAGACATTTGTTAAGGGAGTTTTGCCCCTTTTACAACCATTCTTGCCTCCGTGGTTAAGTGAATCACTGAAGTTGTTAAGTTAGTCACATGGTTGTTAAGTGAATCTAGCTTAGTTTCTATCTTGGTCGCAGACACATCTTTGGGTAGCAACCAACACAGCCGCAGCGATTTCCCCTATGGAGCCATTTCTTTGGGGTGGGGGGTGGGGGTTCCGCGCATGCGCAGTCCATCATGCTTACGGTCACGACCAAATTGGCTTGCAACTGAAGTTCTGGAATGGATTACGGTCGCAACCCAAGTTTCCACTGCACTTCAACATAGACCCACAAATACTGAAATCAACTTCCAACCTCTTACGCCCAATGCCATTGTAACAACAGTACAACTTCCTTACCTTCTCAGGGTTCTCCAAGATAATCCTTCGCATGCTGCCCTGGGAATAAGGAGACAATTTCAAGGATGGAGATGGCACTTCCTGCAAGAAAGCAAATGCATCGTTACTATTTTTTTTTTGAAGGAGGAACATAATTCCACATTGTTTTGTTCTTCGTCTTTTTCTTGCGCCCTATCTGTCATCGGATGTTGGCGATCATGTTTTGTGATCCTATTTTGATCAACAGCTGCAAGAGCTGTTGAGTTTTGTTCAAACCAATCCCTTAGATTTTGAAGCCATAATGATGTTCTTCTGCCTGAACCTCATTTGCCTTCAACCTTTCCCTGAAGGATTAAGTGAAGGATGGCATATTTTTCCGGGTGTCGCATCACCTGTCCAAAATAGTCTAACTTTTGCTTTTTTTTTAATGGTTTGGATTATTTCCATTGGCTTTCCCAGGTAGCTTATCACCTCCTCATTTCTGATAACCCAATTTATATGTAACGGCTGCCTGTAAATCCACATTTCAAATGCTTCTAAACTCTTCAAGTGGTTTTCTGTCCAGAGACCAACTCTCCACTCCGTAGAGCAGGATAGAAAAAACATGGAATTGTTTTGTTAGAGAAGAAAATAAAAACAGAGCTGAAGAATATGGACCTCTAGGAAATTGCAGAGCACCTTCAGCAGAATGGTTATCCAGATTCCTTGGCTATCTAGATATTCTTCCGAATGAATGAGCTGGAAGAGACCTTGGAGTTCTACTGCTACATCTCCCAAATCCTTCTCTAGTGATCATTGCTGGCTGAGGCTCTTGGGAATTGTGGTTCAGTCTTTATAGATGGAGGTGTTTTGCCTACATTGGACTTCTGAATAGGACAACTAAGGACCCAGAACACTATTTTATTCAACCTGATATACTGGATCCAATTCTCATGATCCCCTAAGTTTCACACAGGCTGGGGAATTAGGGGAGCCGAAGTCCTACACAAGTGTAGAAGACCAAGTTGGGGAATACATAAGCAGGCAACAGGCTGCATAAATAGTCTAACAAGTCTGATATTGAATTGCTGGTGCAGAAATTTACCCTTTAGCAAATGAATGCATTAAGCAGAGTCTTTAAAGCATTACCATATCTCCCTGGTGTACCAATTATTGCAGGCTTTCATGGCCTACCCAGGGAAAGTGATGAAAATCTGTTGACATAACCAGAAAAGGGGAACTGCATTCCCAAAGCAAATTATAAGGCTTGTTAAGACAAAGTTGCAGATCATGTGGTTTTTTTTTTTGTTTTTTTTTTAAGGTGGAGTTGATTTCATCACTGAAAATGTTTGGCGCTTAGCTGGCTGATGAATTTGACAACCCAAATGGACCCTCATGGGAGGTTCTGACAAACAACCAGTCTCAAGACTGGTGTCAATGGTTCTTGTCTCAATGGTGCTTTCTCCAAAAGGCAATTAGACTTTCCTAGGTTTCTTTTTTTCTCCTTTGAAAATGATTTCATCCAAGAAGCTTCTTCGGTTCAGAACTTCTTGGATGAGAAGTGAAAAGTTTTCAGAGAAACCAACCAAGAACTGAAGAAGCTTCTTGGATGAGAAGCAAAACGTTTTCAAAGAAACCAACCAAGAAAGTCAAGTTGACCTTTGGGACAGCCATGACCTGAATGATTGAGAATCTCCCTAGACATTGCAGAAACAAAGCAAAGAATACACAAATGTGAATAACTTGGAGATTATTCCTATGGATGACAAAGAATCAACAAAAAAGGAAATGTCTCAAGAGAAGATCAAGTGTGCAGAAATTTATTTATTTAAAAGATGTATATGGCCACCCATCTTAACCACCACAACACAACATACATACACCCACACATCCACACACATATATATATATCAATCATAGAACAGTAAAAACAAAAATTATAAAACAGAAATTTTGCACCTGGGATGCCCCTCGGCAAGCTGCAGTTGTGATAAACTACAGCAAACGTTGCCTTTAATAACATTTTGGGATAAACTGTGCCTTAAATTATGTTTCATTGTGACTATTCATTTTGCCCTTCAAAGCACTTTTTCCAACAAGCCGGCTGCTGTTGATTTATTGCTTATATATTATGGGTGGAAGAAACAATCCTTCCCTTAGGTAATAAGGAATTCAAATGAGATCAGTGGATCTCACAGAACGAATCCTTATCTTTCTTTCGAAGCAAAATGCCTGAAGGAGCTTCTCATGCTACTTCAAACAACTAGATGAATCAGGGGAAAAGACTAGCTATAGAATAGACACCCTTCTCTCTGTGTCATTTACTATAAGTTTAAAAAAACCCTCAGTGTTACAACTGTCGCTGCTGAATTGACACATAGCAATGCAGATACTGTACCTTCCCTTTACCTCCCACAGTGTGACAATAAAACCTATTATTAATCTAAGTGGGGAAAAACAGGAAGAGAATGCCAGAGGAAACATCTATGCAAGACAAGGTAGTTCAGTGGTAACAGCTAGGCATTCAAACTTTGCTGTTTTCATTTCAAAGGACCAAGTTTCAAATATTGGAAAAGATACATTTAAAGATCTGGAGATAATATTGAATAACAAGGAACACAAAGATCATAGAGTCATAGGGCTGGAAGGCACCTTGGAGGTCTAATCCAATCCCCTGCTCAATGCAAGAGAACGTATTCCAACCAGGTCAAATAGGTGACCAAACTTTTTTTTTAAAAATCTCCGTGATGGGAGCATCCCAACCTGTAGAAGGCAAGCTGTTCCACTGGTCAATTTTTCTCCCTATCAAAAAAAAAAAAAACACCTTTCCTAGATTGGATTTCTTTTTAACAAGCTTTCACTCATTACTTTTGTATGGTATATGATATATTCTAGATCAGGGATCTCCAACCTTAGCAACTTTAAGACTTTGCTGGCTGAGGAATTCTGGGAGTTGAAGTCTCTGTTCTAGATGATATCCTGTGATAAGCCACAGAAGAATGAATGATCTAAGCTCCCATGAATATATCAGTTTTCTGAATTACTTATTTGAGAGCACACCTCCCTCTGAATCGACTCTTTAAGCATGCAAATTATGTCATTTGATGTCCTCAGATATTTTAAGCTCAACACTCCTCAGCCACGACAAGTATGGTGATATGGTGCTAAGAGGCTCCACATTTCTGGTGGACATCAAATTGTTTACTCCTGACCTATGGAATCCATCCCAATTTTTGCCTTAGCAGCAGACAATCATACCCAGCTAAAAATCATGAGCCTGATTGTCCAATACTGTGGTGTTTTTTTCTTTAATTAAAATATGGCAGCATTTACGTTTACCAGAATATGCCAGATCTCTACATCTATTCCTCCAAATCTATTGCCATAGGTAACAGTACAAATTAATGAATGAGATGGATCAATGAATGGACAAAACGGTTGGATGCTAACAGCCGGTCAACCCTGAAGCTGACCTGACCGAAGCCATTTTGAGGCTTCAGGGTTGCCCCACTGGAGCTGAAGGATAGGGAGTGGGGAATAGAGATAGCTGGGGTTTGTCCCAGAGGTGGTATTCAGCTGGTTCTGACCAGCATAGGAGAACGGAGCTGGAAAGCAGGTTAGTGGGGTGCGGAGGGAATGGGGATTTTGCAGTAACCTTCCCCCAGGAGTGGCGAGGGAATGCAGATTTTACAGTACCCTTTCCCTGACACACCCGCCACGCCACGCCCACAGAACCAGTAGTAAAAAAATTTGAATCTACCACCGATTTGTCAAACAAAATACTTTCTCCTGGGAACCAAGGACAGGTGGTGGGAGAGAGGAAGAGTGAAGCTACCAAGCAATCGGGTGGTACCTTTATTGGACCATGTGATGGATTTTTTGTTTTTTGGAAAGGATAAAAACTTTTACTTTTAATTAGCTGAAAACCGTGGAAACATCCAGTCAGTTTCCCCCAGTTTGTGCCAATTTGACATACCAAACAAACTATTTTTGAGGAATCATCCTACCTCGGAGTTGTATTTGCTATGAGTGTGTTCCCTGGAACACTGACACAGCCAAAAGCCTAGTTGAACTCAAACTTATTTGACAATTGCTTACCCCAATACTCCTTATACTGTCTGCCATGTAAGATTAGATACCACCCCATAGCATTTTGCAGCCATTTACAATGTAAAGGCATTATTTGCTTATTGCCCCCCACAATCTGGGTCCTCATTTTATCAACCTCAGAAGAATGGAAGGCTGAGTTAACTTTGAGTCGGTCAGAATCAAACTCCAGACTGTGGGCAGAATTTTCCTGCAATACTGCACTTCAACCGCTGTGCCACCAGGACTCCTAGTGGATATAATTTAAGTTCCATTGGAAAATGATTCAATTGAGCACCTGGGTTTAGAGCACAGGCAGTTCTCAACTTATGACCACATGAGCCCCAAATTTCCATGGCTATCCAAGGTACTTCTTGGACGCACTTGTGCAGAAGGTAGCCCATTATTCTTGGGTTCCTCACCATACGGTTGCAACCGGCAAGGAACTTCAGTCGGTTGACAATATTGGGAAGGAAACAATGGGCTTACAAAGAAGTGAAGGTCCAGAAGACTTCTTAGTGCAAACATTTCCTCAAATCTGGTAGCATCACTAATTGGCAGTTTAGAGGGATGCCAAAATAACGGTTGGTCTTCTAGTCCACCCCACTGCTCAAACAGAAGTCCCTATGCCATTTCAGACAAGTGGCTGTCCAGTCTCTCCTTAAAAGCCTCCAGTGATGGAGCACCCACAACTTCTGAAGGTGAGCCATTCCACCGATTAATTGTCCTCACTGTCAGGAAATTTCTCCTTAGTTCTAGGTTGCTTCTGTCCTTGATTAGTTTCCACCCACTGTTCCTTGTCTTGCTTTCTGGTGCTTTGGGAAATAAGTTGACCCCTCTCTTCTTTGTGGCAGCCCCTCAAATATTGGAGGACTGGATCTCAACGTGGGCAGATATCTTTTCAGGTGTAGGACAATCCATAAGCCAAGGGGGAAAAAAGCAGTTTTTTTCCTATTCTGCTTTAAGCCGACTACATTACCCACAGCCATCTTAGAATCTGGTAGGATCAGAGAACAACAGCGTTCATTTATCTTCTCAAGGCAAACAATCTCCAGGAGATCCTCATAAAGTTGTCTAAGCCACACCCTGCAGCCTCAGGGGCCTGGAACATACCCAACTCACGTGCGTATTTCCCAGTTTAAACATAGTAAGCTAAAAAAATAAAGAAATGAATTGGCCTCTTCCTGGCCTGCCAACTCATATTATTGCTGACAGTGAAAGAAAGGATGAAGCGAAATCAAAGATGGATCTTTTGAGTCTTATTAAGGATGCTTTTCCTAATCCCACAGAGAATAAGAGGCTGAAAAAAAAACCCAGGTTTTTTTTTTTTAACAAGGATGGTGATTGGTCAATGCCAGTAAGATGGCACAGATTCTGCCAAATTGGCTAAGCGTTAAGATCCCAGCTGTGGCAGAGATCCAGGTTTCCTTAATCGTAATTGGCACATGTCACAACACATCAATGCAACCCATCAAGTTAATGAAATCAGTGCAGACGAAAAATAGCACGTGCACTATTTTTGACGTGATTGGGAACTGGTTATGGAATAAGGAATGTAACTCATATTTCTGTGGGAAAATACAAGACTCCAATCTCACATTTTAGACACAGGAAGGGCAAAACCCACAAAATAAGTATGACCTCTACTGCCCAGATATATATATATTAGTAAGGTCACACACACAAAAACAGCTGGCTAAGAACCATCCCAACACACATCACATAAACATTTTATTTTTTACTTATTTATTTATTTGGTCAAACGCTTACAATGTAATAGAAATAAGAATAAACATTAAGGATAAATATATGAAATAGGTATGAACAATTCAGGACAATAAGACAGGGATGGTAGGCACGATTGTGCGCTTATACACGCCCCTTACAGACCTCTTAGGAATGGGGTGAGGTCAGTAGAGGTTAGTTTGACAGTAAAGGAGTGGGAGTTTGAGCAGGTGACAACAGAATCAGGTAGTGAGTTCCAGACATTGACCATTCTGTTGCTGAAATAGTACTTCCTACAATCAAGTCTGAAGTGGTTTACATTTAGTTTATATCTGTTGCGTGCTCTTGTGTTGTTGTGGTTAAAGCTGATATATTCATTAACTGGTAAAACATTGAAACAGATAATTTTATGTACTATGCTTAAATCCAATCTTAGCTGGTGTAGTTCAAGGTTGTCTAAACCTAGAATCTCAAATCTGGTGGTGTATGGTATTGTATTGCGAATAGAGGAGTGCAGTACTCTTCTTGTAAAATACTTCTGGACTCGCTCAATTGTATTAACGTCTGATATATAGTGAGGATTCCAGACAGTGGAGCTGTATTTAAGCATTGGTCTAGCAAAATCCATGAACTGAAGACATTCCAATGCAAAGCCATGTCTTTTTTGAGCAAAGTTCAAGTCTTGGTGACTACATGGACATACCCATGCAGTTTTCTTGGAGATACTACGGAAGAAAGTAATTCTTACTTTCCAGGCTAGCTTTCAGCACTAAGACTTCCTCGTAGTCTTCTTTCCAAGTATTAACCAAGCTAACCTAAGTTGTAGGTGAGGAATGCAAGCTGGGTCGGTCACAAGGACCAGAAGTTTAGCTTTCCAAGTTTTTGGATGCCCTCAGAGAACTTCTCTGTAGCAGTGTGTATGGTCCCAGAGGGAAGTTGCCCGAGGATGGGCTCCAGCAAAAGCTTGGAAAACTAATCCCAGTGACCAAACCAGATTGGATCCTGGAACATTATCCTGGGACACGTATGTTTGCGTTTGTAAGTTGTGAGTACTCCATCACTGGAGGTCTTTAAACAGAGATTGGACAACCATTTTTCTGAAATGGTATATGATCTCCTGCTTCTCCCTTCCAACCCTATTATTCTGTTAATAAAAAAAAACAAGTTCAACCCAACTTCGTTTCTTCAACATTAGCCAAGATCAGCTAATGCTGTCCTCTATGACTGGCCCACTATTGCCTACTTCTAGGAGGTTGATTCTGATTTTAATTCTTAGCCCTAAATTATAGTTCCAGAATTTGTTTTTGGGACTCCTCTCCAAGCACATAAGCCAAAGTCAGCTCAGTCCTAAGATTCCAACTCTAGGAGACAAATGGAGACTTTCAAGAGGCAATGCCATCAGAGGTGGTATTCAGCAGGTTCTGACCCGTTGTGGAGAACCAGTAGCGGAAATGTTGAGTAGTTCAGAGAAATGGCAAATCCCACCTCTGACTGGCCCTGCCTCCCGAATTCCAGCTGATCGGCTGGGTCTTCTTTGGTTGCCCTGCATAGGAGAATGGAGCTGGAAAGCAGGCTAGTGGGGTGGGGAGGGAATGGGGATTTTACAGTATCCTTCCCCTGCCACGCCCATCAAGCCACACCCACCAAGCCACGCCACGCCCACCAAGCCACGCCCAGAGAAGCAGTAGTAAACATTTTTGAATCCCACCACTGAATGCCGTATAATGCTACACAACATTAGCTGAACTATTCTATTATGGGAAACTCTGTAGGAAAACATCTGCAAAAAACATTATTCCCTTGGGAATGAATTATTCATATGCAGAAGCAGTTCAAGAATGCTTGAGTTGAGAGACCCAACCTCTCTCCTTTTTATTATTATTTTTTAAAAGCTTCCCTTTAAAAAAAGAACACACCTCTATCTTTCATAGCTTTTAATAACCTTGCTTTCAACGTGGGTTTTACATTTATCGCCAAGCACCAAGGACCTGGCTGCCTAGCAGTTTTAAGATGTTCAAAGGCATAAATGAAAGACGTAAAATCCAGGCAAAGCAAATGTAAATTTGGAATAAACGTTCCAAGCTGTGAACACTCAAAAGACACTTCAAGATGTTTCTAGGTTGGACTTTCTGGAAGGCAAGAATGCTTGAGAAAAAATGGACATGTCACGACTGCCCAATTCCAAAGCAAAGTTCAAACTTCATAGACGATTTGTCAGCCTGCCAGAAGCTGCTTAGCAAAAAAAATACACACACCTTTGTGTGACCCATGGTTATTTTTTGGCAACAATTCAGATGTAGTTTAGCTTTGGGAATAGCCTTTACCTTCTCAATTAAAAACAACTTTGGTACTTCCTGGTGGAATTCCACTGAAATATTAACCCTATCCAACATTGGTTAGGGCTTCTGAGCCAGCCAGGTGTTCTCACCTGCTGGAGAGAGTGCTAAAAAAAAAGAAAGGTGAGCCATCTGGACTTCAGCCCTATTCAGGTTAACTCTGACCAGAAAATGCCTTTTTCCAATTCCAACTGTAAAAGTGCTCGGTGTAAATAATCCAAAAGTAGAAAAAAAAGATCAAAATATCTAATTTTGCCCTGTCTTTCTGAATTGTAGAAACTATCAAGCATTGGCGCATGATGGTTTCCCCTTTTAATGCCAACATACTTGGAGCAATGGATCAAGCACAAATTGCAAAAATGATCCTTCAACCAGCCTCCAAACAGGTTGATCTCTGCAAACCAAAACATTTATCCTTTCCAGAATATGGAAGGATGTTACTTTAGGAAGGAGATGGGGAATTAGTGTATCTCTCGCAATATTTCTTTTTAAGGCATCCATAAAATCTCTGCCAAAGCAACAATAATAATCAACACCATCCTAGATCCTCTTTTATCTCTTTTCTTCTTGGGTTGCCCATTAGGCCTAGTGTCTATTTGCAAAATATTTATAAAATATTGAATCCAGGAAATATGGAACTTTCTGCTTACTTTCCCAATAGAATACTATTCAAACTTTGCTGTTAAGATAACTCCAAATCCATAGAAACTGTTAAGTTAAATATCTATGAAGATTCTCAGTCATCCAGATCAAAAAAGAGGCAACAGGATTTTCTTGTTTTTTTCTGTTGAAGACTTTTCACTTCTCATCCAAAAAGCTTCTGCAGCTCTGACTGGCTGGCAGGGAATGGAAGGATTTATAACTCCTTGCAGACCGCTGGTCATTTGCATTCTTTGAGCAAGTTGTTGAGGCTACTTGGAGGTTTGTCTGTGTCATCAGGATAGTGCAAATGTGTGTGGAGCCTTCTTGAAATTGTTGAAAGGACTGCGTGGTAGATTGAAGATAGATGGTGTCGTATCCCTGTTCAAATTTGACATAGATGGCTATCAGTTCCAAGAAAGCTCCACATTCATTTGCACCAGTCAGGTGACCCAGATGCCACAGACAAACCTCCAAGGGGCCTCAGCGACTCAACTCTAAAAAATGCAAATGACCAGCTGTCTGCAAGGAATATCAATCCTTCCATTCCCCATCCTTCTTGGATGAAAAGTGGAACAACTTCAAAGAAAAACCAGGGAGTCCAGTTGCCTCTTGAAAAAGCAGCTTTGGGACATCTAAGTTAAATAGTAACACAGGCATTCCCTGCATTAACAGATTAATAGAGTTGGAAGGGATCTTGTAGCTCATTTAGTCCAACCCCACCCAAGTAGGAGACCCTACACCATTTCTGACAAATGGCAGTCCAATCTCTTCTTGAAAGCCTCCAGTGATAAAGTTCCCACCATGTCTCACAACAATTAAGAATGTCTAATTTACAACTTGTACCTATGAATGGGTTGCCCATTAGTAAAAATGGCAGACATGTTCTCCTTCCTTCAAGCCAACGAACCGCCAAGCAAATGCCACATTTTCATGAACCACTGAAACTGGAGACATCTTCTAATATACCGGCAGTTTTCAGCAGTCCATTAAAAAAAATTCACAGCTTCAATAGTTCTGTTTTGACTTTTTTGGCTCAAGAAAAGAGAAACTCGTCCACCATTTTTTGTAACACGCAGTCCCTCGGTAAGTATGTGCTCTGATTGGCATACAGGTACGTTCTCAACTTACAGCCATTCGTTTAGTGACTGAAGTTTCAACGGCACTGGAAAAAAGTGACTTGTGATTGTTTTTCACACTTGACTGTTGCGCTTCCTCAAGGTCACGGGATAAAATTTTTTGCTGCTTGGCATGTATATATTACGTGGGACTTTTGCAACCGTCATAAATGCATGCCAAGCGGAAAAAAAATTATTGGGAATTTTGCCTGTAGGTTACAATAAAGAGATGACGTATTTGATTATTAATATATTAACAGCAGCTAGAATTGTATTTGCACAAAATTGAAAAAATGAGAAAATTCCAGCGGAAGAGGAAATAATTGAGAAAATAATGGAATGTGCAGAAATGAGATTAACAATGGCAATTAAAGAACAGGAAGAAAACAATTACTATAACATTTGGAATTTCTTTTATGAATGGCTAGATAGAAGAGTAAGAAATTGAAATATGTAATAACAATATAATATAGTACAACTGATAATTGACTGAGTTAGACAGAGTAAGAGAAAGATATAAAATATAATTTTGAAAGACAATAATAATGTTAATGACAATACAATTGATAAATGTGATATAGAATACTGATTAGAATGGCTATAAATATAAATAAGATACGTATGATAATGTTACTATGTGCACAAGATATATGTACCCAACTGACACACTGTTGAACAGAAAGAAGGTTTTATTTGTTTGTTTTTGTTTTTGTTATAAAAAGTTTTAAAAAACTTTTTCAAAAAATAAATAAAAATAAATGCATGCCAAGCGGCAACATTTTGATCCCATGACCTTGAGGAGGCCGCAACGGTCATTAAGGGTGAAAAAAAAGATCACAAAAGTCATGTGACCACCATTCGCAACCTTTCCAGCTGGCTTCCGACAAGCAAAATCAATGGAGGGGTGGGGGGAAAGCCAGATTCCTTTAAAGACTGCATCGTTCACTTAACAACAACAGCTGCAGATGTAACAGCTGTGGCAGACAAAAGTCATAAAATGGGACAACACTCACTCAGTAACAGAAATGCTAGGCTCAACTCTGCTGCTACATCAAGTACTATCCATATAAATGCAAGTTAAAGACAAGAGTTAGCAATGGAACTCAATTTTAACGCAGGACTGCCATAAAAAAACCGACACTGAAATAGGTAGCTGGTTTCCCTGCTCTCAAACAGACTTTTCTGGTATTTCCAGCTCCACAAGATCAGAAGGGTTTTGTTTTAATGCTGTCCAGACATGACCTGGCTGCATAAGTTACCAGACCTAGTTCACTCCCTATTCACAGCTCAGGATGCTCCCTTATCCACCCCACTCAGTTCAGACGAACAGAAAGCGAGCAAGTTGTTCTTTGCCAGCTGGTTCAAGAATCCAGGTGATGCCAACGGGCCATTGGCTCCTTTGAAGAGAGCAACGTTCAATGTTTTACAAGATAACCATAATTTACTTAGTTTATTTTATAACAGTTCATATTATCACCCCAAATCTATCCTAAAATCATTTTGTAGATATAATAAGAAAGAAGTACATCTTTATATATTTATTATTTTCTAAAA
>JANHFN010002766.1:0-10804 GCA_032468175.1 Toxicocalamus goodenoughensis
TGTGGCAGTCCCTCAAATATTGGAAGACTGCTATCATGTCTCCCCTGGTCCTTCTCTTCACTAGACTAGCCATGCCCAGTTCCAGTTCTTCATGTCCAGTTCCAGTCCCCTAATCATCCTGGTTGCTCTTCTCTGCACTTTTTCTAGAGTCTCAACATCTTTTTATAATGTGGTGACCAAAACTGGATGCAGTAGGTGTGGTATTAGTGGTATTAGTACCTCACTTGATCTTGATTGTATCCCTCTGCTGATGCAATTTAGGATTGCTTTGGCTGCTGCTGCACACTGCTGCATATTCAATAAAGGGAATAACTCTTTAAGTAACTCCATGAGTTGTTGCTACTTCTTGGGGCCTGACAGTCTTGTGGGAATTGGAGTCCAGCAAGCCTCTACCAATGAGTAAAGGACATCTGCAACAATACAGTTCAGCAAAAGCTCACATCTTGTAAGGAGAACAACAGACAGACCCTGAGAGCGGGAGTTAAGCAAGCCATCAGCCTAGCATCTGTTATGTTTCCACAAACGTTCCAACTCAAATCTTTCTTGAATTCTATTGACTTTTTTCTGGTGCCAATTTAGTATTGAATTTTAGTTGACTAGATTCTTGTGTATTGGCTTGAACAATAAACCTGCAGCATAATGATAATGTACGTTCTTAATGAACTGCAACTTCAAATACGGTTCCAATTCTTTGAGACCTACAAATCCTTTGAAGAGATTCAGAAAAGAGTCCATCTGGAAGGGTGGAACACTGAAAGGAGAGTTTTGTGCCAGAAGATGATGCATGGCATGTCCTTTGCCACCATCTCCTTGGCAGCTGAGCATCTCGGTGAAGAAGCAATCACTATGGCAACACTGATGTCATTGCTTTGACAGAAGTACAGTGGTGGTAACTGCAGGTGAGGCTCTTACCTCCCACCTACATGCACGTTTGCTGGCTTCAAAAGCAGCGGATATTGGCGGAGTGTCCGGAGCTTTGTAAGTATCTGGATTCACAGAATGAGCAAATACAAATGAAGGTAGAGGCAGCATCCCCTCCCCCAACCTTCCTGGAAGAAAAACAGGAGAGTCCACCCATCTTTAAAAAAAATCATTTTATAGGAGATAAAGAGCAGAAATAAACAAGAGACAATCTGGCTTGATTTTGGTGTTGTCAAGAAGGATGTGGCGACACTTCCAATAGTTTTCTTTCTCCAAGGAAACACAACTTACAATTATTCGGTTTATTTCCACAATCCAGAATACAGGGATAAGACCACCCGTGAGAAATACAGGCTTCTGTGATGACGCAGGGCGTGGCACAAAGGCAACACAATCAGATAATCAGTAGGAGTCCCTTTATAAGCTCCAACTTTGCCCCCAATGTCCTGGTTACCTTCTGGGCTGGAGAAAACTCTTTGAGGAACAACCTTTGGCTGTAGAGAATCAAGTCCAAAATGTGGTCAACAAAAGCTGTAACTATAAGTCCAATCAAGGCAAGATGAGCTAATTAGTCCAGAAGGGCAAGAGAAGGAATTCCAGACATGAACGGCAGTAATTCAACCCGGTTGGGAGGATGCCAGGAACGCAGATAACCAAAGTCAACACAAGATAAACTCACGTTTGTTCCCAGCAGGCACAGCACTCAGCTTGCATCTCTTTTAAATTCCCTTCCCAGGTGTGGCTAATGAAGGGAATCAGGGCCCTTTCCTCCCCCGTAAGTCATGCAACCCACTTTGTTCTCTTCTCCGTTCTTCCCTGCGTGCCCTAGGATGAAGAGGGGGTGGGCCTGAGTCTTCCTCTGAACTCCCTCTCCCTTGTTCTACCTTTTCCCTGCTCTGCCCAGTTGGACTTTGCCCTTCCACAGCCTCCTACAGAGTCAATGGAGCCACACTCCCACTCCCTGTCAGCTGTCCGTCCTCCTTCTTGGATTCAGACTCCAACAGGGGCATGACAGCTTCTCTACTTCAGACTAACTCTTGAACAAGACTAGCTTCTGCTTAAAATTTCTCAGGAAACGTCTTGGAACCTCAAATTCTACTCTAGGCCATGTGCCACAGGTTGGCTGGGTCGAGACTTCTCCTATTCAAAGAAAAGGCAGCAAACACTCCTAAAATATTCAGTTACAGTTTATTTATTTTTGTTGCCTGAAATTATTCCACGTTTTTTTTTTAAATTATTTTCTCTTTTAAACATGGCTACAGAACAGTAGTAGCAATCCATCAGTAAAAGCAGCTAAGGATAAAATGTTGGCATTAGTTTGTTTGTTTTTTGGTCTCTTTCTTCCCCTCACTGAGTTTTATCGAACAGGATTAAGGGGTCTAAGGCAGAAACAGGAGCATTTGTGGGGTTGTGTCTGTATTAAAAAAGAAGAAAAGAAATCAAGATGGCTGCACGATTGAACCACTCAAGCTTTTTTTTATTTTAGGTGCCTGGGACCCATACAAAAAGTGAGGGGGGCACAATCTTGACTAAACACACCTGTCGTCCCATTCCCCCACCCCCACCCCGGCCAAAAAATTCAAACAATGAACGTCACCCTGAAACATTTGTGGCACAATATACGAATTAAGACTCGAACCAATGGTGGTTTTTTGTTGTTGTTGATATGGTTATAAAAACAGAGATCAGAAATACAAGGGATTCGAAATGTGAAACGATCCAACCACATTCAAGAGGAAAAAAAACAAAGATTTTTATTCATTTATTTATGCGCACGTGTGTGTGTGTTTATAAGCATACCTGGTTTTTTAAAATCTCTTACATCGCCAAAAGAACTGAATATTTATATTTACCTGCATTAACTTTGAAAAGGAACATACGACAAAACCTTTGCCTTATTATTATTATTTTTTAAAAAAAAAACAACCCAAGGATGAAGCGACTGTTTCATTGAAAGAAAGCTTAGCATGGAAAAATAAAACAAAACCAAAAGCGTATTTTTAAAAGAAAACACTTAAAAAAAAACTTTTATCACGTATCTGAATAATCGCATAGGAGGGTGAAGAAAAGTTAAGATAGTGGTCATACTTTCAGGAGGATTTATTTATTTATTCATTAGATTTTTATCCTGTCTTAATCCGGTGAACGTACTTAATACTCCTTCCTCCTCCTCTCCTTTTTCTCCAAAAATAACAACTCTGGGAGGTAGGCTGAGCTGAGAGAAAAGGTCTAGTAAAAATCACCCAGCTGGCTTTCATAACTGAGATGGAACTGGAACTAAGGAGGCATTTCCTGACCGTTAGAACAATTAATCAGTGGAACAACTTGTCTCCAGAAGTTGTAGATGCTCCAACACTGGAAGTTTTTAAAAAGATGTTGGATAACCATTTGTCTGAAGCGGTGTAGGGTTTCCTGCCTAGGCAGGAGGTTGGACTAGAAGACCTCCAAGGTCCCTTCCAACTCTATTATTCTATTCTATTCACCATCTCCTGATCTCTAGCCCGGTGCCTTCATCGTGAAATCACCAGAGGCTCTGAGAAACTGAACACAGGAAAGACAATTCAGTGCCCATCTCTGGATGTTAAAAGGCCACATTGATTCTGAACTAACCTTCCTCTCCCTGTAGCCCAATAGGTCTAGCAGCTTCTAGAATTTTCTACGGGGCTGATGGTCAGCTGTAGACCAATATGGCAGGAGAGTTTCCATGAAACACAAGCCAATAGTTAAGGAGAGAACTAGTGGAAAACACCTCCCTAAAAGGGGATGCACGGAAAGGTGAAATTTGCCCTTGAAATTTTGGACATAAAACAGAAATCAAACCTTGGCAAATCCTAACTCAAACGATTGACCGCTCAATCTTCACTCCCAGGTAAAAACCTAAGCATTTTCCCTAGCCTTAGAAATAATCATATATATAAACAGAAGTGGTATAATTACCCGTCCTAATTCCTACATCTAGCATACTCTGAAAATGCGGCTTTAGGAATTCAAAAATTTATTCCCAACAGCCCACCCAGTGTTCTCTTATATGTGTGTATATGCATATGTGTGTGTGTGTGTGTGTGTCTATACACATACACACACAGATATGTGCACGTCTATGTAAGTATATTCTTTTCCCCTGGTCGAAAGAACTCGAGGCATATATAAACAAAAAAAAAGTTAAGATGGGCTGGACCAAGGATGTATATAATACAGAATACAGGAGGGCAATTCTCTTTTGGTCTGCCTTTTTAAGCGCAACAACAACAACCAAAAGACGCCAAAGTTGTTTACACCGTACTCTACGTGAAACAAAACAAAAATAATGAAACAATGAATTAACAAGTCATAAATAAAAGACAGGTCCCAGACCTGTTCTTTCTGAACTTTCTTCCTTTTTTCTTTTAAATAGGCGTATTATGTAAATTGTATTTACAAGAACAACGCTTTGCATAAGGATTGAAAGGACCAAACGAACGAACGAACAAGGGGAGGAAAGAAATTGGACGAGCTGTTGCTAATGTTTCTTCTCTTGATTTTCCGCCTATGTTCTTCTTCTTTTTTTTTTCTTTCTATTTGTCGCTGAAGAACAAAAGAGATGGGAAAGCATCTACGGAAAAGGCCAAGGTTAAAAGAAAACTGGGGGGAAAAAAACCGGTGCATGTTCTTGTGTACAAAAAAAAAAAAAATCTTGACACACAATTTTAAAAAAGTACAAAAAAAAGAGAGAGCAAACCAGAACCGAGAGATGACCCTCCCCGCTCCCCTAAACCGCCCCACCCCAAAATCTTATTCTGGCTATTCAGTCTTGCCTTCTTCACTTCCCACCCCTTAATTTAAACCAATGTTGAATTCGAGAGTACGAAGCTGAAAGAATTAGGTCTGGTGTGTGAATTTCCACCCGGAAAAAGGAAAAAAAAAAAATCATACTTCACTATTTCACACACGGAGCACCTAAAAATATGGATGTCCTCAGAAACCTGCTCTCTAGAGGCAAACGCCAAAAGTCTAAGTTCTCTGCTTTTTTTCATGGTTTAGAAATCATTCTCTTCTCTCCCCGTCAAAAAGAAAAAAAAATTCTACAAATGCGCCACGGGGGATTTTTTTTTTTTCACCAAGCTTCAGTATAGCGGACGTCCACTTCCTTCAAATTGGGCAATTTAGCCTGGTGGGGAGGAAAAGAAAGAAAAATGAGAGATGAGATAGAAAGAATGATGGAGAATTCATTACATGAGGGCCTCCTGGGTGTTCTCTCAGCTTGCTTGTAAGTCTTTTTTTCCCCTGAGAATGTTGTAACTTCAAATAATCATTTAAAAAACCTCCATTGTTCAATTAAGGACTGCCTGTAGGATAAGGAGGTTTGTCATGTTCTACAAGTTCTGCTTGTTAAAGTTACTACAATGTACTCTGCAGGTGACAACTGTAAA
Source organism: Toxicocalamus goodenoughensis (assembly GCA_032468175.1). NCBI lineage: Eukaryota > Metazoa > Chordata > Lepidosauria > Squamata > Elapidae > Toxicocalamus > Toxicocalamus goodenoughensis. Next base: position 5,331 of record JANHFN010002766.1, read on the forward strand.
GAAACAGGAGCTATCCATTGTCATGTGATTGCTAATTGGCCAGGCACACAGTGATTGACTGTAATGGCTTTGCGACAACATGGGATAAGGGTGGGGTAGGGATAGAAGTAGTGTAGCATAGCATAGAGAATAGAGAATAGAGAAAAGAATAGAAAATAGAATAGAAAATCAACTCGAGAATGGAATAGGAACAGGAATGGGATAGAATATATAACAGAATGGAAAATAGAATAGAGAAAAGTAAAGAAGAGAATAGAAAATAGAATAGAAAATAGAACATAATAGAAAATAGAATTGAATTGAACTGGGAATGGAATCGGAATGGGATAGAATGGAATAGAATAGAGAACAGAATAGAATAGAGAAAAAAAGAACAGAATAGAAAATAGGAATAGAAAATAGAATAGAAAATCAACTCAAGAATGGAATAGGAATGGGAATGGAGTAGAATGGAATATAGAACAGAATGGAATAGAGAATAGAATATAGAAAAGACAAGAATAGAAAATAGAATAGAAAATAGAATTGGATCGAACTGAGAATGGAATAGGAATAGAATAGACTAGAATTCTTTATTGACTGAGTGTGATTGGAAACTCAAGGATTCTGTCTCTGGTGCATAAGTTCACAGTGTACATCTAAACAGCAGTAATAGGTCATAAATCATAGTTACAACCATTAATCATAAGTTACAAACAACAACTGATAAGTCATAAGAAACAAACAGGAGAAGATAGCAAGAAAGATGAGAAAAGATGAGAAATGAGTCAGTGCTATGGGAATTAAGGGTTCAGCAGAGTGATGGCATGGGGGATAAACTATCTTTATGTTTCGTTATTTTGGCATGCAGTGTTTTATCGTGGCATCCTGAGGGAAGAAGTTGAAACAGCTCATGTCCAGGATGTGAGTGGTCTGTAGGTATTTTCTCAGCTATCTTTCTGGTTCATGGTCCTCAATGGAAGGCAGACTGGTTGCAATTGTTTTTTCTGCAGTCCTAACTATTCCTTAAAGTCTGTACCTGTCCTGTTTGGTTGCTGCACCAAACCAGACAGTTATTGAGGCACAAATGACAGACTCAATAATTCCTCTATAGAACTGTATCAGCAATGAATATGTAAATTAATTTCTGCAAACTAGCTTCTTGTCCTTCTGACACTGGCTAAAAACGCTGGCCCCCAACACCTGGTTACAGATACATGAAGGATGCTTTAGAAATGCAACATACCTTGAGGTCTTCGTAGGTATCTGCTGAGAGCTTGGTGCTGTTCATGTTTAAACTACAGAGGCTTTTCATGGCTAGGAAATAAACACAGAAGGATGTTGGTCTGTATGCAGATTGCAAAGGATGGCATTAAAATGGGAAATGGTTGAGGACTGGTAGTTGACATCCTGCAGTCCAAATCAACATCTGGACTTTAAAGAGCACTTAACCCCTTCATTTTGGATCAACTTGTCCCCGAAATCAATTTCAGAAAACTGATCCAACATTTTATGTTTTCCTTGATTAAAGGATTAAGGGACCAGTATTTCAGTATTTTGAGGGGCAGCCACAAAGGAGAAAGGGGCCAACCTATTCTCCAAAGGACCTCAAGGCAGGACAAGAAACAATGGATGGAAACTAATCAAGGAGAAAGGCAACCTGGATTAAGGAGAAACTTCCTAACAGTGAGGACAATTAACCAGTGAAACAGAAGTTGCCTCCAGAAGTTGTAGGGGCTTCATCACTGGAGGTTTTTAAGAAGAGATTGGACAGCCATTTGTCCAATCTTCTCCAAGGTCTTCTGGCTTAAGCAGGGGGTTGGACTAGTAGATCTCCAAGGTCCCTTCTATTCTGATTTGATGAGGTGCTAACAAGTTGGAATTGACTCTTTGCAAACAACTACAAAGATTTTGGAACTGGTAAAAATCATCCTCTTCCGTAGTGCATTTGGTGAGAAAAAAAATTAACTGGGACAGCAATGCACATAATTGATTTTTAGTTCTGATGTTGGATGGATATTAAAATATCATGGATATTTTAAAGTTTGTATATCACAGGCTGTCAAACCTTAAGTATTGATTGAGCAATGTTTTCTCCACAAACACATAATATAGAATCTTGACACTTTTTTAGAAAATGACCTTGGAGATGCCAAAATCAGCTGCTCCTTGATAGCAAAATCCCTTACTTTGTTGAGTTTGTAAAACAGGAAAAGTAGTAACATGTGCTTTACAAACCATAGTAAGTTAGATTCATCCAATGCACTTGGCCACAAACAAGCAATATTATTGCTTTAAAAACTATCAAATTGAAGAATTACAAGAAATCAAATTCACAGGCATTGAATTACTCCAAAATTGTGGCGAGAAAACTGCAGGGAGTAGTTCAGAGAGTCACCAGCAGTCAACACTGATTCAGAGACACAAACACACACACAAATCCCCAAAAGCCAACAACTCCCATTTCAGTAATGTAAATAGACTTCACTGCAGCTGTACAAAGGATTAAACAACCAAAATATTGTTCATTTAATATCTGCCCATGTGTTCGAGCTTTAATATGTGTAATGTATGGGGGAAATGTTTTTTTAAATCTACATATATTACTTATTAACCAAAATGAGATTTCCTATATTTGAAAAGATACGTAAGCCCACAATAAATCCTCTGGATCTGCCTGTTGGACTTCATTATTCTCCCAAATGTGCTTTGTCCAAAAAAAAGGGGGGGACTTTGTTTTCCCTTGAAGACATCTTGCTTCTCATCCAAGAAGCTTCTTTGGTTGATTTCCTTCTTACTTTTTTTACGACTTCAAATCTTGAATCTAGAAACTCTACCTGGCGAGATTATGACCATTAGTTGCAAAAGTGATAATTCCAAACATGGAATGATTAATTCCAAGGAGCAACAAACTGATCGTTTTTATTTTCTTTCCATCTTTGTAATGTGGATCATACATGGGCTATGTTAGTGAGTGCTGTGGTAACCTACAGGTGGAGCTCTCACCTCACAATCAAGAGGCTGTGAGTTCTAATCCTAGGTAGAGGCAGATATTTCTCTCTCTGGGCACAATGAATATATATCTGCTGGAAAAAAACTCCGCACTGGCGACAGAAAAGGTATCCGGCCAGTAAACACTCAGCTCCATTCAGTTGCCCAGATTCCACTCCACAAAGGACTATGGGGTCATTAGATGATGATGTATAGGTCTATGTTAGTCTCTTTACCACGCAATTCTCTTTATCATTCCCTGCAAAGATATTTTCTCTCTTTCTCTCCTTTTATTACAAATCTCTCTCTTTCCCCCCATCCATACTGTTGTTTTATTAATGCACTGCGCTGAATTGGTTCCCACTCTTCCCATCACCACACCAGGGTTTTTCTTCACTTACAGCTCAGGGCTAGCAAGCCAGCATCGGTAACGGGCGTTTCACACAAGTTGAGCACTTGAAGCATTGTGAGGTGTTCAGAGAGGAGCCGCAAACCTGCATCCCCAAACTCCAGGGAAGAAAAAAAAAAGAAGGAATGTTTATAAGCAGCAGTCAATGGCTGGAAAATAAACAAACTCTAAATCTGAGCTTTCTTTCTTTCTTGCAGACCTTTCATAACCCAAACTGGGTAATATCAGTAGCATTGATGAAGTTACCTAGTCAGATCATGAAACGTCTGCAAGAAAACAAGTAAGCTTAGAGCACTAAGGACCCCTGTTTTAACCAAGGCTTCCTGAGACCATAATTAAGCAGACGCTTAGTTAAAACAACTGTTTTATTTCAACGCTGGGAATTATGTTCATTCCTGTAATGAGTCCCAAACAATCCCTTGAGATAAGCACCCACCTTTCTCTCCTTTGAATTGCTGCTAACAATTAAAGTGCCAAATGAACTATAAAAAAACCAACCGAAGTACAAAGTCCACACAGAGCTTCCAGGTTTAGTCTGAACAGAGCAAACGACGTTGCTTCCTGCAAAGATTTCTTTACCTTTGCCTGTCCTTTATACCTTATGGGAGGGGCAATCACCTCCAAGCCTTATTCCCAAGTCACCCCTTTTGTCTTAGCTCTTGCCTTCTGACAGCTCTGCGCACACATGCACTGGGAACAGGCTCCCCTTGTTCCTCTGCCTCGCTGCTGCCAGACTCTGGAGGCAGCACTTCACTCCCAGATGGTCCTGGCCCCATCCCTGCATCGGATGCAGGACCCTTGTCCGAGTTCTTTCCAGACTCCTGGACTGGTCCCCGTTCTTCCCCACTGTCCGATTCTACTACCGTCTCCACAGACTGCCGGCGAACCACAACAGACCCCTCATCTCAACCCTGAGCTACAAATAGTCTCCTTTATTGGAACTCTAAACCTGTAGGATCATTATGGAGAAGCAGAAAGTACATCTCAGCGTGGACTATGTTGGTGACTATGTTGCTGAAGTAGATTTTTTTTATCCCAGGACTGGACCAGGTTTTAGACCGGGTTCCAGAAAGGTGCTTTGAAACAATGCAGTGGTTCTCTGCAACTTTTTAAAGCAGCTGTGTCTTTCCCTAGGATTACACGGAACTTCAGTGAGCAAAGGTGCGATCCTGCGAATTGCAGAGGATGCCATGTTTGTGTTTCCAAGCATCTTTCAGGGAATTACATCCAAGGAAGGCATTTAACACAACATAAGGTAGTCCTCGACATGACCACCACGGAGGCCCAAAATTTCTGCTGCTAAGTGAGAGATTATTTTCATTTCCTTTGCATTTTATATTCCGATAAACTTATAAAAGAATTGTAAACAACAGCAACAAAAAAAGATATGGAAGACAACCTCCCGTTCACGGGCTTACTTGCAGGTGAAGAGAATATTTGATCTGCATGGGATTGAACATGGGTGGGCTTCAAATATTTTATCAAAGGGTTTTGTGCCTGGATGCTGGGTGGCCGTGGCCGTAGCGGCCTCCTGTGCCACGGGGGGCGGCACGCTTTTGCCCTTTTGGGGCTCCAGAGGTTTTCCTCAAGCCTCTGGGGGGATGAAAATGTCCTTCTCAGACACCAAAGGCTCCCTGGAAGCCAGAAATGGGTTTTCAAGGTGGCTGCGCACATGGATGCTGCGGCTAACCGCTCCTTCTTTCAATGTATGGTGTGTATGATTCTGTGTGTGTTTTGGATCCTTTCCTTGATTGAATCCTATGGGGCAAGGAGCATCTATAGTCAGCAAGCCTTGTTGGTGTGGTGTCGGGGGTTTTCGGTTCAATGTGTGGAGGGGGAAGGATGTGTGTTTGTTTTTATTTGCATGGTCATGGTCATGATGTGCACTGGAGATGGTGTTTGATTTCGTTGTATGAGGTGCAATGACAATAAAGTAAAGTAAAGTAAAAGTAAAGGAAAGGTAAAGGAAAGGTAAAGGAAAGAGTAAGGGTAAGGGTAAGGGTAAGGGTAAGGGTAAAGTAAAAGTAAAAGTAAAAGTAAAAGTAAAAGTAAAAGTAAAAGTAAAAGTAAAAGTAAAAGTAAAAGTAAAAGTAAA
>JANHFN010002767.1:43628-65994 GCA_032468175.1 Toxicocalamus goodenoughensis
TAGTTTGCAGCAGCCTTTTAACTGGGGATTCATAAGAATCATTAAAAGGTTTCTGTTCCCTTTGGTTCATGTTTGTTCTATTGTAAAAGGGTTTGGGTCAGAACATTAAGGCTATATAGCAATAGCACTTAGATTATATACCATTCCATAATGCTTCGCAGCACTCTCTGAATAGTTTACAATGTCAGCATGTTGTTCCCAACAATTTGGGTACTCATTTTCCCAACCTCGCAAGGTGTCCTCAGTCTTAATCTGTGCACTGTGTTTTAAGAGGAACCGGAAGACTTTTTTGCTGCAGCAGATCTGGGAACTTTGTATTTGTTATTCTTGGTTTGGAGGAAAAAAAATCATTTTGATAGATTAGAAAGTTGTCTTGTGCTGAAGACAGCAGAGAGAAATTCTCTTTGTTTCAGAAACACGATGTAGAAATGAACCTATCTCCTAGAAAGAAGTGATTGATGATCAGATAAATACTTTTTAGGAGACTCTCCAGAAGTTGAAAGGCTTAATCATAAGCTAGAACACCATCTGTCAAGAAAGTTGGTTTTGCCTTGGGCATTGCAGGACATTTAACTGAGGTCCTGTCTGGATTATCTCCATAGTCCTTTTTAAATTTTCTGATTCTAATATCAATTTAAATAAGCCAATACACAAAAGAAATCTCTGTTTTTGTAAGTTGTTGCTGGTAACCAATGACATTATTACTTTTCCACATTTAAAAAAAACTCTTAAAATAGTTTGTAAGTAGCATGATGTCTGGGTTTGCTTCTTTTCTCAATGCACTTTTAAAAAAAAAAATTGGTAAGAGGATAAAATGTATACTTCAGACCACAAATCTGTGGCAAACAGTGGAAGGCTCTTTGGAAGCAAATGTAGTCTTCAGAACCTTGCTTACAAAGAGGTGCAGAGCTGTTCAGTGACCTGATTTACCAGCTGGCACTTCTGATCTGAGTACTTAAGATGCTAGGAGATGCAGGCAAGATGCAGGAGATGCAATCTAAGAAACACAACTCTTCTTTTTTTGTACCATCAGCACTACCTGAGCTGCAAATTGTCTCTCCAGCTAGCATTACTGGTTCTGAATTGAAGCAGGAGATGAAATTAGCTCTTAACTAGCTTGGCATTTGTGTGTTTTCTTTACCTCCCTTTTGTGCAGTTTTCATTGGGCATTCTAAGTATTGTTGGAAGAAATATACATCTGGTTCAGTTCCAAGCTGGGAGAAAGACACTGGAAACATAGAGGCTGATTGGAAAGATGGTTTAATGGTGAACAGGACCATCTGCACTTATGGTTCTGACAAAATGGAGTTGAGAATGGAGTTTTTTATACCTTATTTGAGCTTCCTGTTCCTGTGCAAGAACATGTATTCTATTGGCTGTTGTCAGATTGCTATGGGGGTCATGTAGGGGTTGTGTAGGGATCATAGTTGGCTTTATAGGCAAAAGAGGAAATGCAAATCCTACGTGCTTGTCTGAGCTAATTTGGTTGAAGTTTGGACTGCTCTTGAGGTGATGCAATGAAGGAACTTATGTTCTGAAAGGGAGTTGAGCAATTCCTATTGTGCCTTAATGACTCTTGTCCTGTGATGGATCTTGAGTGAGAGGCTGCTTTTAATTCTACTATTCTGCCTTGTTTCAAAATATCCTGTCTTGAATGGGTTACTATATCTGCATTTCTAAACACTGCCTCCTCAGTTTCTGCTTGGCAGCAGAGAGACCGGGACTGCTTCCTGCCTCTAAAAATAATGTTTCTCCGTTTCTCATTTCTCGTTTTCTCATCTCTTTTCCTTTTTAAATATTCCTCAAAATATTTCATTCTTCTAAGGGGGGGGGGCTTCCCACAGTATTCACCAGCACTTAGTTTATTGGATTGATGGCTGAAAGAAGACCAACATATTTTCACCTGCCAGTCACTTGCAGATTATTATGGAAGTGCAAATAATGTTGAGATGAAGATTGTTTGGTGTTGCTATGCAGACCCCAAATTTATTTAATACGTCACATTCATTGTTGCTTTCCATAGCTCATGTTATCTTGAACGAGTAATTTAAGCACTCTTCTGTAAGCATTAAGTTATCATGTGATCAGAGCCAGGTGGAATGAAAAACCTGTGAGAGTCTTCTCTTTGGGATATAACTTGTTATGGTCACTGGGCTTCATGTTAAATCTACTCTATAGTGCTGGATGCCAGCAGCCTTATGTAGCTAAATTATATTTGCCAACTGCATATATTAAACATGACATTCAACTGAGAAAATAGAAATCCTTAGACATCCTAGTAAAAAGGTAAAGGTTTCCCTGTCACTCATGTGTGACTCTAGGGCCTGGTGTTCATCTCTGTTTCTTGGCCAAGGAATCAATTACTTTTTACAAATACAAACTTTACAGCGGCAGTTACAAATCCTGGTATCAATTACTTTTTTTTAAAGCTTTTTCAGTATAATTTTAGGAAATACATTCTGGTCATGCTGTCTTTTATTCACAGTGTTGGTTGGAACATGGAAATGGACAACAGAGCAAGGTACCCCAATATAGCAATAATAGCTTTAATCAATTATTAAATTGATTAAATGGGTCTTGGCTTTTCATTCATTCTGAGACTAAAAAAAGCTAAAAGAAAACATTGCAGATTCTCTTTATCTACCAGTTCTAGGCATCCTTCGTATTATGCTTCTAATGATCTCAAAGCTTCTGGGCTTTTTAATTCACTTTGCATTTTTATTTTTTTCCTCTGAAAGTCAAAGAAAAACCTGGCAGCTTTATTTTGCATATTTTATGGGATGGTTTTCAAGATCTGTGGAGAACTTTTGCTTTGGGCTCATGTAGTTGTACTAATAAATTGTTTAATGTCTTTTTCATAGTTGCTCTCTTTACCAAATTATTCTGCCTATTACTTTCTATATTGTTGATCCTGCTGTCAGTAAGTAGATTTGGAAAGGTTAGCTTTAATTATAAATTAAACCTTTTAAAATGCTGTTCAGTTTTTCAGTGAACTCGGCTTGATTTGGGATATATTATTTAATTTAATATTGGCCCAGATGGGATTTTGTAATATTTGAACCTTTCTTGATAATTCTAGAGCTCACTGACCTTGATGGCACTGCAGATCTAGAAAATTTTGTAAAGTTTATTTTCCAACTCTCAACAGAAGATCAATTTTCTTGGATTAAATAGAATTAGACTAATGGAAAGGACAAACACACACCCAATTTCATATTTCCTAAATAAGCAAGAACCAGATTAGGCTCTGAATTTCTGATGTAATATATGATTAAAGTTATGATCTTGCTAATATTATTCTATTGGAGAATCATTTGGAGATTATTCCCTCTGTTAAAAAAATAGAATAATTACACCCATTGTCAGATACCTGCTAATCAAACAATAGATACAATATTGATAGCAGAAATTAATGAAGACTATTATAAACCATCCATGGTAGCAGTGTAAAATTTAAATGCATCCAGTCTAAGCTGTGTGCTTTTTTGCCTAGTGTTTTTTTTTTTGCCTAGTGTGTGTAATGGTAAAGTCATATTATATTCAGTAAGATCTTGCCTAAATCTGAATTAAAGTCAGTAATTAATATTTTTATGAAAAAAGAAGGTAACTGAATTGTGGAGAGTGTTCCATGAATGCCATCAATATACTGGACTGTTAAATTTGGGTCAACACATGGAAAAAGAGAAATCCTGAGAAAGATTGAGGAAAAAGGGCATTGATTTAATAACTAGACAAATCATTGTTTTAAGCTACCTAGAGTACACTGAAGCAAACAACATACAAATAGTTATATTAAATACAAAGTAAATACATTTGCAAAGAAAAGGAAGAGCAGCTTATAAATAAGTCTATGGTAGCACCTTTCCTTCCTTCCTTCCTCCCTCCCTCCCTCGAACAGAGCTTTGCTTCAAAGCTGTGTTGACAGCTAAAGAGATAGAAAGGTCTGTTCAATATATGGAGCTTATCAGTGCATTATGGGCAAGGACTATCATTTGAGTTAACCTTTTAATTGGATTTTGGGTTTCTGCTGCTGAATTTATAGTGATAACTAATGCAAAGTGAGAATGGGGAAATACATTTTGCAACTGCCCCGTGAAATGTTCCTATAGCTTTCAGCAAATTTCAGTCAACTGTTGCACATAATGGCCATCAACAACATCAACAGGATCTTTACTTCAAGATATTCACTCCATCTGGTATGCATGCATAGGACTAATGCATGCACAGGACTAATGGCTATCTTGCTTAGTATTGTAAAACAGGAGATAAATTGAAAAGATTTTGTTAAATTCTAATAAGGTTCCTTGTAGTAGAGTCTACCAAAGACATCCCTACCAAAAGAGTAAGGAGCAATAATTGCTTAACATCACCCCAACAAGGCCTAGATTAATTTATCTTGTTTTCGTGTTTCCAATATGTAGTCCACATATTATAAAAGTGGCAAAGTTGGAAAATGCTTATATAGATTGGGAATCTTTTCATAACTGAGGTTATTATTGTATAAATATCCCATATAACCACCTATAAAAACACCATTGAGATTTGCCTATATAGGTATCAAAGGAACAGTTGAAGAAATGCCCTTAGAAACTTATATATCCATGTCATGCACAATAAATTCCATTTTATCCTTTAAAATGGGAATTGTGACATAGAAAGAGCGTACTTTTGGAAGAGTTTCAGCAGCTGGATATATCCAAGACTGTGACATAGGGGAAAAGATTCCATGGTGTGCCATTAGAAAACTAAAAAAAAAAAACACCAAACATTTTTGGCAGCTTTAGCTGCCCTTAACTGAGTTCACAGTCTTAAATACTGTATATTTCACAATGATTAAGTCCCACTAAATAAGGTTGCCTGGATTTACAGGTAAACATATATAGAACTATAAATTATATCTCACTAATATAAATTTAGTTTGATGTAGTGACTAAGGCATCAGGCTGAGTGGTGCAGTGGTCTAGAAGTGGAATTATCGCTTCACAGTCAGGAGGCTGTGAGTTCAATCCTAGCTAGAGCAGATATTTCTCTCTTTGGGCACTAATGAGACTATATCTGCTGAACAAACACATTGGTGACAGGAAAGGCATCCAGCCAGTAAACACTCAGCTTCATTCAGTTGCCCAGACTCCACCCCACAAGGGATTATGGGGTCATTAAAAGAAAGATTAAGGCATCGGGCTACAAACCAGGACACTGAGTTCTAGTTCCACCTTGGGCACAAAGGCAGCTGGGTGATCTTGGGCCAGTCCCTCTCTCTCAACCTAGGAAGAAGGCAAAGGCAAACCACTTCTGAAAAACTTTGTCAAGAATATTTCAGGGACATCTCCAGGTAACCTCTGTATCAGTATGCTCATTCTTTTTTTTTTTTTTAACCAACCAGACCATAAGAACTGGAGAAGTATTGAAATAGGGTCCAGTTATTCTCATTATTTTAAAAGATAGAATAATGCATCTTATTTGTTATTGTTGTTAGTTGCGAAGTCAAGTCTGACCCATCATGACCCCATGGACAATGTTCCTCCAGGCCTTCCTGTCCTCTGCCATCTTCTGGAAACCATATAAGCTCACACCTACTGCTTCAGTGATTCTATCCAGCCACCTCATTCTCTGTCATCCCCTTCTTATATTATCGCTGTTAGCAGATACAAAGTGTCTGAATAAACAAAGTATGATCTCAATTAGATCAAGTCTGAAAGCTTTTGCCAGAATCAAATGGTAATAAACACAGGTTTATAGCTTTATAGAAAGGCCAAAAGGCCTACATGCAAAAAAAGGGTAGAATAGCTTTCCATTAGAGGAAACTTTAAGAGTTATAGAATATAGAAAGCAAATGTGAATGGTTGCTAGGGAACACTGGCCATAATTATTTAATTTTTTTTGTGGTTATGCTTCTGACTTTTTGTAACCCAATGGATGACAGTTCATAAGAATTGTCTTCTCAATAGGTGTGTCTTTCTGTTCTTAAAAACACATGCATATCAGATAACACCTCAGCAATTTAACCGATATATTTTATACTGCAGATGGACATTTCAGAATAAGAATTTTTTCAAGAGATTTGTGAATGCTCCATATACAGTCTGTCCAGAACTTCTCAAACAGCTTCTTCAAGATTTATTTCACAACAACCAGATTAATGGAATCTCAAAACACCCAATATGTTTTGGTCTCCTTAAAAATATTGCATGGTAGAAAAATAGGTGTGTGCAACTAACAGAGCTTCTATCGAAAGAATGAATTGGGTATTAGGATGTGACTATGCAAGCTCTCCCCCATATATACTTTTCTGCAATGTCACAATGGAAGTTCAGAACTAGGAGATTTTATATTGAGTTTGCTGCAACTCACATGTCATAATTTCTCCCTCTTCCTGCCTCATAAACACCCATGGCTATAATGGTACATTTTGCACATTTCTACAATTTAATCCTTTGCTTGCCAGCTCAGTGTGTTTTACTGCAATTTCTAATAATTATTTTGATGTTTTAAGTATTAAGTCCTTCTGTTAATGCTTCAAGTACTAATTTAACTTTTATTTGTGTTGGTTTAGCAAAAGCAACACAAATCCTTACTTGTTTTAACTTTTTGTTGGTTTATAATTACACACACACATACACAAATGAAAGTGCTTTACTTTCTGATCTCTATAAACAGTATTAGATTTGTATAGGGATTTCAGTATCAAATAAGTACTGATGCTTGGCAACATCTGTCTTTTGTTGTTGTTTTAATTAAGAGATTTGTTGGGTGGGCATTCTTTCTCTTCTCCCCCAGGATTTAATACTTCACAGCTGATAATACTTCACATGTCATCAGAAGAGATCTTTCATGAGACTATCAAGTCTAGGCCCCAAATTTATCTAATTGCATTGTTCTTCTTCAGTTATGAGTACTTCCTTGAGCTGAAGAGCAGTGGATGAAACATCAAGATAAAATTTGACAAGGCTGTGAACTGAGCTTTTACAATACCACATGTTGGTGCAACTATATTTTGAGTGCTTGAAAATACAAAAGGTCTATGGGCAGATAGATCCCAAGCTACAAGAGACAGATGGCAACTAATGCACTCCCTGCTGATGTTCCATCTTTCATACTAAAACCAATTTAGAATAAAATAATAAATGATAAGAAAATTAAAAATTAAAACCTCTATTTCAATAGGAAAAGTCTGCTGTGAGAATATAGATTGCTGTTATTAAGCGTTAGCCATGAATGAAGCTACAGAAATAATTGGCAGCTTGATAGCTATGTTCCTGCTCTGCTTGTGTCCTTCATGATTTTTACCTCAAAGATGAAAGATACATTTGTTCTTACTCTTTTAGCTATTCTTTTGGCCTTTGCCAATTTAGTCGTACCCAAACATAGCCAGATTTCTTACCTTTTTAAAAAGGATATCTTAACCATATCATGGTGTTAAGCTGTATGCATGAATCATAATGGGTTCGAGTTATATGTGACCTGTGCATCATGATAATAATTTATCACTGACTTCTAAGGGCCAAGATTATTATTCAGAGCTGTGCTTTTTACACCCCAGCCCACTCTCAGAAGAGACAGTTCTCTCTTAACATTAGCTGCTTATTGCAGGAAAGAAGACAAGTTATTGATTTCTTGTGAGGTAAATTTTGATATGTATATGACCTATCCAGAGACAGCTCACTCACTCACTCACTCTACTCCTTTGATGGTTGTCATCTCTGGTTACTCCCTTCTACTCTCTTTAGTGCTATGCTAACATTTCTTTTACCCTATTCCTTTTTGGTTATTTTGGGCAGCTTACTTAACAGGGAACAATCTGTGTTTAGTTATTTCTTTTTTCTTAGAAGAAAAACTTGATGAAATTCTCTTTGGTGGGATATGGAATGGGTACATGTCATGCACTTTTATGAAGTAGCTAGGATCCTCTTTAGTACTCTGCAGCTCTGCATATCTCAAGTTTCAATTAATTTGCTAGAAAGGATATGAAAAGGGAACTCCTTCAATGGGAGTTGAAGGAGCTTTATTGAATTAGAAACTACCTTGCCCCAAAGGAGGCTGAAGTACAATCCCCCTGAGTATGTAGCAGAAAATTGGAAGCCTTTCTTTTTTTCATAGGAAAGGCAAGTCATTAGAAATAGGAGAGAAAAATCCATTGCAGTTCAGCTGCTGGCGTTTTTGGAAACATTTGCTTAGCTTTCAAGCCTTCTTTGCTAATCACAGATTAAACTTTCATCCTATTTTAGATAGTGAAATCCATGTTGTCTGTACTATAATTAGCATTGCCAATTGCCTCTGAAGTTTGAAAAAAAATAGACATTTGAAACAAATATGTACTGTTCCACGTAGGTAAAATTAATCTAGCAATTTTGGAGACCATTAAGATTCTACAAGTGAATAACAACAAGGACAAATGTTACTGTTATTGTTTGGGCTTTGTCCATATGTATTTGTTACTGTGTTGCTTCTGGCAAATTAGGTGAAACAGCTATGAACATTTCAGAAAACAATAGAAGCGAATATCTGTAGCTAAGGGCTGAATGATGGAGTCCTTTGTGCTCTCTGAGCTTGGTTTGATTGCACATGTTTCATTACATGATTAGATCACAGCATCATTGCTAGTTAGTGTTGGTTTTCCTTGCCCTGCCAGTGTTGGGTTTACCCTGCAAGTGGGAGTATGGTTTTCTCCTTGGTAGTGCATTTATTAGGGTATTCCAGGGGTGGGATTCTATCGGTTCGGCCCTGTTCTGTAGAACCGGTAGCTCTGAAGAGCAGCTGACACCAAACCGGTTCTCTCTGAAGATCGTCCTTTCTTTGTTTGACCCCACCTGCTCGCCTGGGCTCTAGGCTGTCCTTTAATCAGCAGGAGATGGTGATTGCTTGCAGAAGAGGTTGTTTTGCAAGTACTGCACATGTGTGTTTGGTGTGCATGTACATGCTCACCAAACCAGTTGTTATACCAGTAGGATCCCATCCCTGGAGTATTCCCTCCTCTATATTTGAAATAAATCTTACAGTTTGATTTCTGTCATCATGCCATGCATTTATCCTCAGTATTTCATAACTGAATCATAAGAAACTTACTGATCATGCCTTGACCATCTATTTTTATGTAAGTTAGGTTTCCTCCAAATGGACAGATTTTCAACTCCCAGAATTGAAACAAGAACTTACAGAATATGATTCTCAACAATGGTTTGCCTAGCCTAACATTTGGCATCTAGAGAAATACCATGTTAAATTCTGGAGCACAACTTTATAGCTTGCATGTGCACAATATTGTAGCATTGATTACCAGTAGATTGGTTAACTTTTTACCTTTCCAAAAATACACTTCTTTTGGTTCATCTAGTTGAATAAAATCAACATTCACCAACATCTCCCCCACGATTTAATCATGAATCTCCTCCACACCTTCTTATGGATTTGTGGATTTTTCAAATGGATTTCCATTTTGAATTTTAGATATGTTAATATATGATAATTTTAGGCATATTTCCTTATTTTAGACACATTATGTAAATCTAAAATAAAGAGCACCAGGAAATCCTAAAACCATGTAAAACCCAAATATAATTTGAGGGTGGGTGGACATATCTTAGTCATAAATTCTGTGTTTAAACACTAATTTGGCCTATCTTTTAGTGGTAGGAAGAGCCACCCTGGAAGGATGGATTATGCTGAACTCTTTTTAAAATAATAATTATAGCCATTTGGGGCCAAGAGGGAAAAAAAGAACCCATAATAATACCATTAGAGCCAATCAAGATGACATAAAACAGTGGGCCAGTTTTTAAATTTCCCAGACCTCATTATCAAGCCAAGTATTATAAAAAGCAGCAGATGCAGAAGAATGAGAAATTAAGCCAGGTGCTTTAGCCAAAAATCTTTTTTTCCCTTGTCATGAACTCTTTCGCTATCTCTTCTTAGGCATCAGAGTTCAGATCTAGAATCAGCTTTCTTAAATACTGGTAATTAAGAGAATCTTCCTACCCAAGCATAGGCCTTTTCCTCAGATAATTTGCAGCTGAAGTTGAAGGGTGAGGTTATTCTAACTTCACAACTTGGACTCTGAATTTTCCCTGGCATGTCTCCATTTTTCATTATCATTGTCAAATGATCAACATGTGTAATGTTAGGCAGCAGTTGACTCTGCCAGTGCAATCTACTTCCCACTTACCTTCATCTGGACATAATCCAGATAAAAAATGGTGGTGAATGACTGATAGGAAAGATGGGGTTGCTTTTCAGATATGAATAGTAAAAAGAATGGATATCAAAATAAGGATAATCTTTTATGGAATTGTTCATTTTATGCTACTTAATTTCCATTCTATATCATTTACATTCACTTTTGCACACCTTGAATTAACTGCTAAATGCACATGCTGTGGAGATACCTCTAATACACAAAATGAGCAAATTGGATGGACTACAGCCATGATAAGGTTTATTAATTTTTGTATTCTGATTGAAATAAGTTGTCACCTTATGTCCTGGCCTTAGACAAATTTAAGACAATATTATTTCTTGCTCATACTCCACCCCTGCCCTGTATGAGACTTTTTCATTACCAGGAGGGAGCTTTATGGAGAACCACAACTTTGACATCAGTTTCACTCTTATTTTTCATTCAGTAAGTTCATTCACTCATGATTATTGCTCCTCAGACCGTTTCATCTGGCATCCCTGGAGAACTTCACCTTGCCATCCCAAGAGGTAGCTTAATCTAAAATGCAAAAAGATGTATTGATGCTTTCTCTATATAGATCTACAAGCTTCTGGTTGCAGCTATAAAGGAACCAGAGGAAGAATTAGCCTGTGTGTTTGTGTGGCTCTGCTCCAGTAAATATTTTGATGCATCTGCTGCCAGCACTGGTCTGAGGGAATCTACCTAGCATTTAAATTTTGATGGGGAGCTGTTTTGAATAATAAGAGTGCAGCCGGCTGTGAGTCAGTGCATGTGTGTTGACTGAAGGGGGGGGGTCTAAAAGCTTAATGCCTGCTGAACGCTGAGCTGCAGTGCTTTGCTTTTGCCACCACCACCACCACCACTCCTCCTCCTCCTCTTTCTAGTAGATATTCCAAACTGATTTTTTTTGTCTTGCTCACTGAAGGGGAGGAACAAAAAATATCATAGCCCCTCACCCAAGTAGCAGTTGCAATGGGTGCTGTAATGGGCACGTTCTCTTCTCTGCAAACCAAACAAAGAAGACCCTCGAGAGGTAAGGACCGTTCCCCCTCCTTCTTTCTCTCAGGTGTTATTAGTGAGGATTCAATGTTACCCTTTTCCTTTAGAAACCGAGGGGATTTAAAAAAAAAAGACGGAAGCATGTGCCACTTGCAACTAACACAGCGAACGCCGATCGTTTGGAGAAAATTTGCAGCAAACGATGAAAGCTAGCATGCGTTTCTCTGTGTGTGTGTATATATATCCCTGTTTCTGTGTTAGGAGCTGCAGAAGGAAAAAAGGAGTAGTTTCATTGGGGTCGTCATTGTGGTTGCTCGGAAGAGGGAAGGTGTGCCTAAAATGTTGTAAAGCCAGCATACAAACATGTGTAAGGCAGAGAACTAGAGAGGGAGCCAGCTGTGCAGAGCAGTTGCAGGAGAAACCTGTTTACTCTGGGTCCCATGCTGTGTGGTTCCTGAGGGGTAGCATCAACACAGGAAAAAAAAGCATTTACCTTCGAGGATCACTAAAAAAAAAGGAATGAGACATTACTTCTGAAAAAGATGTGTAAGAAATGCTGCCGGTGGATGTTAAATGTTTGCCTTTTTGAAGAGGGAGGGAGAGAAGCAGTGATAGATTTGCGGAGGAGCGGAAGTGAGAGAGCAATCAATCAAGCAACATTTGAAGCTCTCTCTCTCTCCAATTCTTTTTCAAATCGTGAAATTGGCAAGATTTGTATAGAGCATGCTAATATTCTGTCAAATGCACTGTTTAGGAGAGGGTGGCTTTTTTAGCCCTGTTTCCTTAGTGGTAATTAACTGCAGAGTTGAAGAGAAATGGGGAATCCAAAGTTGGAGGCTCACTAAGGAGTAAGATGAAAGAAAACAAGTTGTACAAGATGGCAGTGGAATTAATTTTGTTTTGTTTTGTTTTCTAAATCAACTTTATGTATTCAGTTCTTTCAAACTGGCTCCAGAAGCAGCATAAGAATGCAAATGCTCCATGGACAGGACCATAGAGTTGTGAATAGCTTTTTAAAATTAAGGGTTTTTGTTAATGGGAGAAGATCAATTTCATGATGGCAGCGATGGGAGAACCATTTGTAGATGCACACTCATTGTGGATTGATAAAGAAAGAAGTGTGATGTAATGGAAGTATGATGGCTAAAAAGATCAACTTTTCTCCAGTCAGAAATCCTTTTTAGATTTTGGCTACCATCCTTCCCACAACTTCCTCTATCCCATTGAAGTCACCACGATTTAAGTGGCTTATAGGTAACCATGGTTGTTTCCCATATCTTTTTAAAAATAGATTCTAGTGTGAAGGCTATTGCTAAGAAATATTTCGAGTATCCCAATCCACATAATAAACCTGTTGCAGTGATAGGAGTACTTTAGAATTTAGCTGAGCTTTACTGAAATAAATTTACTTGATAAATACATAATATTTTGCATAAAATTGATAATCTTTGATACTCAAGATCCAAGCTAAAACTAAGAAGTGCTGTTTATTTTTCTGTATGCATTCTGATTTAACCTGGAACAGTGGAGAATTTATTCAGAGTCACTTTGAGTTTGCATTTGCCTCCCTCCACCATTTTACAACAGGTGATCTTGTGGAGAAGGGGAAAACAGCTTGAAATGGCTGGTGACTAGATTATTTTACTGATTAATACTTATTCAGTATTAATATTTGACCTGGGGGTACTTGTGGTGATTCTCTTTTAGCTGCAAGTATCGCCAATAATTTTCCTTAAAGTCTTTATTTAGCTGTGTTCTTGGATATGCAGTTTTAAGGCTGAAAATAATGCTGGGCTTTCCTGAAGTCTGGGTAATTATTGTTTGTTGTCTATGGAGATTCTCAGTCATCTAGGTCATGGTTGTCCCAAAGGTGCTTTTTCAAGAGGCAACTTGACTTTCTTGTTTTTCTTTGAAGACATTTCACTCCTCATCCAAGAAGCTTCTTCAACTCTGACTGGATGGTAGGGAATGGAAGGGTTTTAAGTTTCTAAATAGATTGTTTGCTCTGGTCTCCAAAAGGGGTGGATCCAGATTTGTGGATTTTTATTCCCTTTACTTACATTTTTCTAAGGTGGCCAAGTTACCTTTCCTTGTTCCATGACTTTAAAAAAATCAAAATGTTATGCAAACAAGGCAGGTTTATCTCTTGTCCTTATTCAAATAGGAGCCAAGATGCTTACCTAGGAAATAAACTGCAACAGCCTAGTTGTGTCCCCCTCTTAACCTAAGTATAGTCATGTGGCTGCCCTACATGAAGTTGTTCATTACAGTAGAAATAGGGGAAGGAGAGCCCTTGCCTGCTTTCAAACACTTTATTGCCAGAACTCCATGGAGATGATAAGGAGGCAACTCTTTGACTTCATATAAGTGGAAGGACTGATGGAGTGAAATGGGGGCTTTTCTTTCAGCAATCAACACAATTGAAGCCAGTTAGCTGATTCTAGAAATCATCAATTAGAACAGTTTGCATGAACTAAGCAAGTAAGTAGTATCACTCTCTGCTTTCAGACTGCTGCTTCACACTGTGGAGAACAATTAATGATGAAAAGTTAAACCTTAGCTGCAATTTCTCAGGAAGCCTGTGCTGAAGAAATATTTCATTTTGTTTCCTGCTGAAAAAATATAAAAACACCAGCGAGCTATGGCATTCCATAAAACCCCATATATTCACTTGCCTATGTCAGTGATGATGTTCTGGAGGCCTCAGCAGCTGATTAACTAATGAATATCAGGTTTCCCTTTTACATGAATAGTGAATGCTGAGAGAGAAAATTATAATCAAATCTATTCTTAATCCTGTGCACAATCTACATGAGGTAGCAGGTGCCATAACATTGGTGTGCGGAAAGAACTTCGTATTAAAGAAGTCCCCAATTCAACATCCCATTATAGATGATGACTAGCATGGTGACTTAAAGTGGGAACATCCCAAAATTGTTTTGTTGCAAAGTCAAGGAATTGTTCATGGTAAGAATTTACTCCTATCTCTTTAATTTTCAATAAACAAGAAAAATCACATAACTATAAAATCACATAAATGTTTCTTGTTCAACCTGCTACCTACACTAGAAGCTTTTGCTTAGATTTGCTTTCAGAGGCTTGTGTGTACAGGTGTGCGTAGGTGTACACAGGAACAATTTCTGAAACCAAATAGAGATAGTCCTCAACTGTGGATCACAATTGAACCCAAAATTTGTTAAGTGAAAAATTTGTAAAATTGAGTTTTGTTCCATTTGGTAACTTTTCTTGTCCTATTTGAATGAACCACTGCAGTTGTGAAATTAGTAACCTGGTTGTTAAGAGAATCTGGTTTCCATATTCACTTTGCTTGTCA
This sequence comes from Toxicocalamus goodenoughensis, assembly GCA_032468175.1. Lineage (NCBI taxonomy): Eukaryota > Metazoa > Chordata > Lepidosauria > Squamata > Elapidae > Toxicocalamus > Toxicocalamus goodenoughensis. The sequence continues at coordinate 58,133 of JANHFN010002767.1, forward strand.
AAAATGGCAAAACTATTCACATGACCCTGGGACATTGCAACCATCATAAATGTGAGTTAGTTGTCAAGTTGTTAGTTGTTATCCGAATATAAATCACCGACCATGGGGATGCTGCAAAGGACATACGTGTGAAAAATGGTCATAACTCACTTTTTCACTGCTGTTATAACTTTTAAGTAGAGGACTACCTGTATCTACCTACAAACACACACACACAGTACATATACATGCATGCAGACATACACACAGATATGCTAATTTTTTAGTGTTGGATAGTAAATGATAAATTGAGCCTCATTCCTACATCTCGGAACAAATACATTGGTCCATGTATAATTTTTTACACATTATTTCCAAATTTTTCCTATAATTTATCAGAAAATTGGAAAGTCCATAGTGTCAAACTGGTGGCCCACGGGCCGGATGCATCATGCGCAGGCACGCCCACCCCAGTTCAGCAAATGGGAAAAACATGACGGCAAAGCTTGACACTCATATTCTATATTTCATAAGAGTGATGAGTTGAAAGGTTGGATCAGAGGAAGCAATAAAATTATCTCTAAATAATATCTGCTGTCTTAATATCACAGCATATAGCTATGCTATTCTTGTATTTTCTTTTCAGTCAATAGTTTAGGATATATAAATGTGACTACAGACATGACAATTCAAATGTGAAATACAGATGTATAAATTATGTTTCACCTGAGGTGCAAATGCAGTTCAGAAGTGTCATGAAAGATGTATTTAGTAGCTTGAAGACATTAAAACAGTTTTCTCCAATTCAGAAAGTTGATTTTACTCTTATTATTTGACGATCATGATTTTTTTTGAGAATTCTGTTTTGCAGTTAAAATAACAAGGAGAATGTGGGTACTTTAAAGCCTACGGAAACACTGTTATATTTTCTGTACACCTGGAAGTACTTTGGGCTCTTGTAGAAATTTACTACTTAATGGCTTTGGTCAAACATAAAACACTTTTCCCCAAAAGCCAGATTCTCTTTCCCCAAATCCCCTCTAGTTTGCATAGTTTTCCTAATCTTTATTAGTAAGCTGAAATCACTTGGCTGCAACCATCCTATTAGAAGAATTTATATAGAATCCAAAGGCATCTGGGAAATAAAGATGATGATGTAACTGGTTCTTTGCTTTATATCATATCAATTTTATGTGTATTTAATTAACACAAAAACAGAAATTAATATACATATATACTGAACCAAAGCCAATACATTGTTAACGTTGTTTGTACCCCAACACAAAAATGGAGATAGGTCTAGGCCAGTCTAAATAGTGCCACATCTTGAAGTCACCTCTGTCAAAATGTCACTTCTGTAAAAATTATAAGAACCCAGAAAAGAGACATTTATAATGAGAAAGATTTTATAATGACTTCATGTACTTTGGCTTCCTTCCAAGCCAAATCCTAGCCTAGTTGTCTAATGGAAGCCAAAATACATATTTATGCAAAAAGGGCCAATGCCTCTTTATGTAATGATGGATACACACATTTTATTGTAAGTGTGAGATTTAAAAGACATTCAACTCCCATATCTTGGCAGGACTCATATATTGTATAAAATTACTAAATTGTTTGTTTCAGGCTTAGTGTGACATAGGAATTTATCCATTATATTTTACCAATAACATGTATGAACTTATTTACCAATAACATTATGTATGGCTTATTCAATAAACAAGTGTTTAAAGTATATTTGCTTAGTATTATATGTAACTGAAGCTTGAGTACCTGGTAACAATAGTAGTATCACATTGATAAACACTTTAGAGAGACATTATTTGATATTTATGTATTATATGTGCAAACTCATATAATAATCTGAACTCTTTAAGATCAGTCCTTACTGATGACATAACAGTAAAGTCCTAAATGTCATTCTTATGAACATGAATGATACATATGAATGATACATTTATTGTTCATACTTATTTTTCTGTTGAGTGGCCCTCTTCAATCAACATTTTTCTGTCATCTTGATAAAATTATGCAGAAATCATTGAACCATAAAACTAAATCTTGGGTATTGCATACCTGTCGGTTGGTGGGTTCTGCATAACAAGAAAATGTTGTCAGATTGCACTTGTTACCATTGCTGTTACAGTGCCAGACTTGTAAAATTGTGAAGTACTTACAACTAGAATTTGTAAATCAGATACTTGACTTTTATGTGTAAACATGGGAAACTAAAAGAACTATATTGGCAAGGAGTTGCAAAAAGTCAGCAAGGCCAGGGCTAATCTCAGAAGGAATTATATTGGGAGTTTGTTGTGATATGAATTTAATAAATTATTATTTTCCAAGGAAAATTCCAGGCCCCTGCCAGCTGACACACCTTAGCCAGTGGCACCTAGGACCTCCTGCCAGAGTGAGTGTCACTTGAAGAAGAACTGGGAGAGATATTTACATGTTTTGTTTAGTTCTTTGGATCCTCTTGTTGATGATAGGTGCACCAAACTTGTAGTTCAAGGGTTCACACAGAGGTGAATTCTTAGAAATAATGTGCTGCTTTCTTTCCTTGCCTTTGTCCAGTATTATATTGCAGTTCTTTTTCACATCATGAATGAGAACAACAAATAAGCATTATGTGATCTCAACATTTCTAGGCATAAGCACCTGAATTCAGAGCAGGTGAGATAGAATGTTTATAGAGCTGAATATCCAGTGAACTTCTCTATCTGACCGACAATTCATATTTTCCCCATAAACTAGAGAGGAACTGCAATAGCAGTTGCACATTTTTACAACAGCAGTGTTTCTGGAACAGCAGTCTACTATTGCTGTTATATCAATTCCTTTTGATATTCTTGGAAATCTTTCCCAAATTGTAACTAAATAGTGCTTTAAGGTGTTAATTCTAATCTTACTGTTTTTATTCAAATTTTTCAAATTGTCATTCACAAAATCAGATCTTTGTGATCTCTATAAAACGTTTTAAACTGAAGAATATATACATATCCAAACTGAATGAATAAAACGAGTTGAAAGAATCAAATGAATAGACTCTAATAAATTTGGAAGTGATTTTCTAATAAAGATGTCAAGCGTTACTTCTGCTTTTTCAAAACCTGTGGCACATACAAGCATCCCGAAACCAGGAACTGAATCCTTCAAAGGGTGTCAAACTATACAGATTAGCACAGTTTTTTTCTTTATCCAATTATTATTGTCTAGTCTGTATTAAGCATCAACTTTTCAGCCTCATCCATCTTGAAGCACACAGGTGTCCAATAGAGTCATTTAGCCAGAGGCAGTTCACTTGGCCAAAAGAAAAAGAAAAAAAAAGGAAAATCAATGGAAAAAGTGTTCCTTATAGTTAGAAAGTTAGAAAGGCATGTTGTAATTTGTTGCTTTGTATCAGCTATCAAAGATTAAATCCTGTTGCAAAATGTCCAATTTAATTGGTGTCAAGTTATCAAATACTGAAATAAAGTGTTATGAAACATCAAATACAGATAACAAACCAACGTTTTGCAATTATTTAATCACTCCAAATTTCCTGCAGGTTTAATATCAATTTTAAGATTCATATTCATAATCGTTATTTTTAATATTCATTTCACTGCTCTGTAAAGCTTTAAAAATGGAACAGTTGTATCAATGGTGGGCTGCTGCCAGTTCGGACTGGTTCTAGTGAACCATTAATTCTGATGATCAGCTGGCCATGCCCATCAACCCCCGCCCTATCTGTCCTATATATCTGTCTTTTTCAGTTCAGCTGATTCGCGTGGCACAGTGGATTTCCATGCCTCAGCTATTCTACTTACTAGGGTTGCCATAGAAGGTAAGTTGTAGAGATTCAAATTGGTGTTTTTTGCATGCTGCGTGTGCACGCAAAGCACACGTGTGCGCAGAGCACGCACTCACAGAACCAATTTTAAACCGGTTGCAGCCCACTGCTGAGTTGCATCCTTCAAGTCTAATCTTTGTTGCAGAGAAGATAGCATGCATTACAAGAAGCTATTCCTCCCATAGTAGCATCTGTTCTCGAATCAATGATCTGGGGACTGGGAAGCAGAGTTATGGAAACTTTATCATGTAGATCAATTCTGTGAGACCATCCAGTTGACATACTTAGCAAATATAAAAATTTTTGCTCAGAATAGCAGATATTGTTATGAACAACAGAAAATAATACTAAAGTGTGGTCTTGCTTCTTGCATCTTTTATAAAACATTTTATTTTTTTGATGGGGGCAACTTTTAGTCATAGCTTTGATAAATGTTGATAGGGCCTTCCAGGAGTTGATTACTTTGGACTCAGTCTAATATGGAGATGGGCAAGTAGTCATTGCAGTTCCTAGTTTATTTAATAGGAAAACTATTGAGTTCAAAGAGAAAGCCTGCCACTAGATGGTACAAAATAAACCATAGCCCTATATATAGGGAAAGAAGGCAGCCTTAAGTCAAAAGTGTATAGGACTATACTTTTATAGTTAGCATTCTGTTAAATCCAGAGGGAAAGAATGAGACCATCCAAGGAACAGACCTTTGACTGTGCTTCCCTTTTTAAATAGGCTTTCTGTTTGTTTAGAAGCACAATTTGTACTTGTGGGTGGGAATTATTCTACCCACGGATTAAAAATGTATGAAAAGCAATTACTGATGGAGTGTTCTAAAAAGGAAAAACTGAGGCAGGAAAGAGAGCACTAAGGAACAAAACTATAGAAGGGAAAGTAAAAGATTCCAGAAATAAGATTTGTAGTACTACTAGAGGTGGATTACAAAAATGTACTCTGGATAATAGCAGAAGGAGACAGAAATCTGAGTTCCCATCTAGTTGTCTAGACTTTTACAGGCCTGGTCTGGTAGCTTAAGAGAGATGAAATTCAATTTTGAAACTACCTTTGTTTTTCTTAGAGAGTTTAGATATATGAGTAATGTTTGTAGCTCAGTCTTGGTATCAAATTTAATTCAAAATCATATGTTTGTTCTCAATATGAAGTGAAATTGTAATAAAGACACTGCTGATATCTGTCCCTACACAACTCAGATCAGGGAGAAGAAAACAGCGATTTTCTGCTATAATTTCCACCAAACTAGATTTTTTAAAAGTCAGTGTAGAGAGCTAACATAAATGCTATATGAAGCAATTCATTCCCTGCCCCCCTCCCTTTAAAATTTGTATATAGCAAATTTCATTACAAAACAATGTTTTATAATATTAGTATTATAACTGATTGATAGTTCATCTTCCCAAAATTTCTGATTGTTTTTTCAAATATTTATCGCTTGTATAAAATATATAGTCACATCTATCACTGTGTATCCTAGTGATTGATATATAGGCAGATTTATTAATCAGGTGGCTGTCTTTTTCATTTAAATAGTTTTTGATAATGGCATTTTTTTTTATTCTTGTTGGCAACCCATTGTTCCATTTGGTAGATGAGCAGCCATTATATATTTTTAATAAATAAAAATAAATTCATCAGTGATGTCTTCCTTCAAGGAAAATGAGCTAGTGATACTTTTCTATAGACACTCGAATTACGAATAACAGTGAAAAAGGCATGATGTATTGGCACTGAAATTCACAAATAGAAATTCACATCTAACCACCTGTGGAAAAATACATATTTAGTAACAGAATATCCTCCCTATCCTTGGTATTGAAGCTGAATACTGAAGCTGAGTACTCCCTGAAATATCACTGGCCAGTTCTTAGAGAAACCTTTCCAGCTGTACAGTCATGGAAAATCCTGTGGCATTCAGAAAATCCAATCCAATTCTAGGCCTCTAGAAATCCAGCATTCAGGACCTTGGACTGAGGGGATAGAAGAAAAGGCTGGGTCTAAATTTCTGATTTTCTTCCTGTAATCCTTAGCCCATCATATCTATTTCTGCTATCACTACTACTACTACCCCCTCCAATATTTTTTCATCCCCCAAAGGGCCTCTCCTATTCTCCCTGGGGTTATCTTAGTTTCTTTCTGCTATCTTGCCAAAGTTACTTCAGCAGAATGGACTGCAGGGATTGACTGCAGAGATTGCCATCTCACCACTCCATCTCCTGGCCTCCCTGTCTCTGTAGTTCTCCATGCCTCTCAGCCAAGAGAAACATGCTATCAGGTTCCTTCTTCCCACCAGCAAAAAGAATGCACCAAACTTGTAGAGACAGCTGTTCTCTTTTCAAGGCCCATACAGTTGCTACTCTGCTCTGAGAGCTGGTCCAGACCTAATTGAGTTGTAGTAAATAAAGGTGGGAGAACAGTAATAATCATCCAAAAAGACTTGCAGAGATTTCTGAGGCCCAATGAAAAGAATGTGCAGATAAATTGGACTATTCTTATCCAAGTCTAAAAGCAACAGACACAGCTGGTGATGGTGATGGTGAAGTTGGAGTAACTTGACATTTGATGTCCAATGATACTTACTTGCTCTCAAGCTGAGATACAAGAAATTACTTTAGCCTTTCTTTTTAAACATCTAAAATGCCTTTTTACTGAACAGTTGACAATAGAAACCTATTAAGAAAATTATATACAAACTATAAAAATATTCACACTTCATCGTTTAACAACAAAAGTTCAAATGTTTTCAGACTAGTGCAGACAATAACTTTGCTTTAACAATGATGCTGTTAACTGACTTATGAGGATCAAAAACTTTAGTATTTGTTGATTTCAGAAAGCTTGAAAAATATAAAATCGACTCTTCAAAACTGAACAATATGGCCAAAGAAGTAAATTACAGAAATTTCAAGTATGGAACTTTCTTTAGGAGTCTGGTCCATTTTTTTAAAGATAGTTCATTCCTGAAATATTTGATAGTTCTTAATAATATTGGGGTTTGGGTTACAATATTCTATCAGTGTAGGTAACATTGGGATAATCCAAAGTATTTCAAAATATTATATTAATGATATCTCTGGATCATATTATGTAAAAACCTAGCTCTCTAGATAAGGGTCTAATGCTGGAAAACATTAAAGGAAAGAGAAGAACCAGATGAATAGCAACAAGATTCAGTTATGGTGGAATAAATGCACCATTGAAGACCTGAAAGATTAGGTTTAGGGGCAGTTTGTCCCTATTTTTCTGAAAAGCTATATGGTCACTATTAGTCAACACCAACTTGATGGCTCATAATCACCCCTGGATGAAAAATTATATTTGACGAATTATAGAACAATATTGCAAGCTTATGTTGCCAAATTCCCATGTTCTAATAAGAATATGTTTATTTCCTTATTAACAGTATTTGCTACTGCAAACTTTAAAAGAATCTAAATAGTTAATTTTAAAAAATCACATTTGCATACCACATCAAATATTCTGTACTGCTAAATGTTGAATTATGAATGACATACTGTAGATATTTCATTAAGATTTTAATGGTAACTTGGGAGAAGCAGGTATCATTTGGGAAATATAGGGTACAAGATATCTATAAAATGAAGTGTTTTTATATTTTATATATGTGGAAAGACTTGAGCAACAAAACAGTGCAGAAATTATAGATGAAAAAATGGACTATTGATGACATGATGAATGGTTCTACCCCACTTTGAATTAAACATATTTGACTGTTAATTGAGTGAAACAGATAATTGCATAAGAAGCTTCACAATGTATTTACTTCCTTAAATGAAACCTTACTTTTTTCAAGACCAAGTGTAGAAAATGGTTCAAAGATACAGTAAATATGATGAAACCCAAGCTTTGTTTTTCATCTTGGACCAGTTTAAAACAAAGTTATTTAAGAACTAATGCGAAATAATACTTATGATTAATCTCAGGAAAAGACTCAAACACACCAAAACCTGAGGTTTTCATGGGTATTTGTATGTGGATCTTTGGTTATTCGGGTTTTCTCCCGCGTAAAATTGGAAGTGTCTAG
>JANHFN010002767.1:78469-91696 GCA_032468175.1 Toxicocalamus goodenoughensis
CATCAGTTGAGACTTTCAAGAAGAGATTGGACTGCCATTTGTCAGAAATGGTGTAGGGTCTCCCGCTTGGGCAGGGGTTGGACTAGATGACCTACAAGGTCACTTCCAACTCTGATTATCTGTTATCTGTCAAGCCAATTGAGGTGCTGGATGGGTGAATTAAAGAGCCAAGTACTCTGGATCCCAGACTCCAAAGTAGCCCTCTCTCAGCCCAACCAACCTGACAGGGTTGTTGTGGGGAACATATAATTAAATAATAGGTACGTTCATCGCCTTGAGTTACTTATAAGGAAATAAGGGTGGGGTAAAAATATATAATAAATAAATCTCAAATGTAAGATTATTTCTTGAATTCAAAAACATAGATGTCATTCTTTTTGAGGCCTTATTTTGTTTTAATGTGTCAACATGTTTAATTATAGTCAAATGACTTTAAAAGTTGAAAGTCGCCCAGGCCAGCCTGGCTCTGAAAGGTTCCTGACACTGAGTGAGATGTTTCCCTTTTAACGGCCTGTAATTTGCTTTCCTGCTTTTCTGGTCCTTTAAAGTCAAGATAATGTCACAATGGTGCAACCAAAGTTATGCCATTTTTATATGCTTCTATGTGCCGCTGTAGCTGCCATCTTGATTATTTTGACACAGCCTTGATTTCTACTGCACAGGTCTCCCAACCTTGGTAATTTTAAGATAGGTGAACTTCAACTCCCAGAATTCCCCAGCCAACATGGAAGTTGAAGTCCACCTATCTTAAAGTTGCTAAATTGGGACCTCTGTGCTACATTAAACTTTTCTCCTTAATTTTATGCTCTCATCCTTTGGATTATCCCCTTTTCCAAGGCGGTGATTCTCATTTTAAGAAGGTATTGTTAATATATAGAAAAGCATTAACTGGTCCCAAAATGAAATAAGCTGGAGATTTTCCATCTGTTTTGGAACAGGTTCGTACAAGCCTTAGGAAATTATAAGCCTATAAGACTGAGAACTCCAGACACACAAGATGAGATTTTTCAATATCTTCTTGCCACCATGTACAGTAATTGGTACCTCAAATATAGTATAAATAAGCCCTCTTTCTAGGAGATATCTCAATAGGGACTGGTTGGCCATCAATGAAGAATGCTTAAGATATCTCCTGCATTGCAGATCAGTTGGACTTGTTTGAACTTGTTTTTCAAACCTGGCAAATTTAAGATTCCATGTTGACTGGGGAATTCTGGAAGTTGAAGTCTACACATCTTTAAATTGCCAGGTGTGAAAAACACTGGACTAGATAATATTTATAGTATACTAGTTGCATTCTTTGAATTGTCCCAAAGAATCTTGCAAATAATCCTTTTTGCAAAGATGCATATATCCTTTGTTTAGGAAACCTAGTTTTAAAACAGTACTGTAGGTGAGAGAGAGAGGAGGTCATAAAATGGAGGCCACAACTGCTTATTCCTAGCCTGGCACAGAAACCCTCTGGAGACTTTTTCAGCTAAACCTATAATTTAGCTACGCCTCCAGGTGGACATTAAAAGGCCAGTCCCATTTTAAAAAGACTAAAAAAGAAAAACTGTGACCAGCCCTAGCTGGAAGAAAATGCAGTTGCCAGAGAGATTGTGGGCCTGCATCTGTTAAAAGAAGTATAAGCAGACACAATTCTCAAGTTTGCTGAGAAAAACAAAGGGCAAGCAAGACTGTAAAGATTGACCAGGAAAATCGATCTTCTCCCTTCATTGCTTTCCAAAGAGATAAAATAAGAAGAGGAAGGGACTTTCCAGATGTAAAAGGAGTTGATAGCAAATATATGCAATCATCAAAAGGATCTTTTTCTGTTTGCATTGATTTTCATTTGGGGCAGTTTCCTAGCCAATGAGTCACTTAACATTAAAAAAGGAAGCTTACTCTGTGTGGAATTTTCATCAGTATTGTTGTTCTGCAGCTCAGAAATCATCCATCCCTCTTTTCTGCTTGAGGTTGACTTCCTTTGCCCACAGATTAAGCTAAATGTCAATTTACCTTAGAATAGAATAGAATAGAATAGAATAGAATAGAATAGAATAGAATAGAATTCTTTATTGGCCGAGTGTGGTTGGACACACAAAGAATTTGTCTTGGTGCAAATGCTCTCAGTATACATAAAAGAAAAGATACATTCGTCAAGAGTCAAGAATCATAACGTACAACACTTAATGATAGTCATAGGATACAATAAGCAATCAAATCATATTAGGAAACAGTCAATATAAATCGTAAGGATACTAGCGACAAAGTCACAGTCACAAGTGGGAGGGGATAAGGAGTGATGAGAAGATTAATAGTAGTGCAGACTTAATAGTAGTGCAGACTTCGTAAATAGTTGAACAGTGTTGAGGGAATTATTTGTTTAGAGTGATGCATTCGGGAAAAAAACTGTTCTTGTGTCTAGTTTTAGGATACTTCTATACCTAAAGCAGCATTTGGAAAGCAAAGCAATTTGCAAATATAGCATATCTCTGAATTGTCCACGTGGTTTGCACCTTTTGTATCCATTTCAATCATTCTGGATATCATAGCACTTCATATATATTTATTCTCTTCAATGTAGTTTTTTTACTATGTTGGTATTCATTGCCATCTCAGTTGTTATTTGTTTGTCTTTGAAAGAAACTTTTATCTTTGAAAGCAGGAAAAGCTTTTATTAAATGTCATTTCTTTCTACAAAGTTTGCATAATCTTCATCAAAGACACAGTTGGCTTCTTAAAAGAAAAGGAGATAGCAGCTTTGCTCCTTACATTTGAGTATTTCTTGTACAGATTCATCTGTGTCTAGACTCATATCTGAATTTATCCATCTGTGAAAGTTTGTCATAGGTTTAACTTTGAGAAGTTATGAGTCAGAGGCAAGTTGGTATACAAATTCCTTCCAAGTGGAAATTTTGTTAGAAAAGTATTTACAATGTAAAGAGTTTAATTTTCTTTTGATATGTTTAGAAGTTATTGTAATTCTTTAGTTTCTAATATGCATTTTTATAGATAGTTCTTGTTCAGAAAAGCTTTGTAGTTATCATGATAATAAAAAAACTTTGCAATCAGTGCCTGTATTTAGTCTTCACAGCACCTAACTCTTAGTGACATATGCACCATTACAGTCAGTTAATACAAATTGTCTGTGCCCAACCCATTTTTTTCTTTTTTTCCTTCCTCACAGAATGGAGAGATTGCTTAAAAAGCATCTCTTTCTGAGTTGCTTTCCTAAAAATTGCTAATTTCATATTAACAATTTCAGCTTTATGACCTTAATTAGTTGGCAGCTACTTCTTGACATTGACAATATCTTAATCAGTTTCACACTAGAACATTCCTTTCCATGTGTATTCCCCATTGTGTGCTTGCCTACCCTCTTATAATCCATTCCTCTCCAATGAATATAAATGTAAAACTCCTTGTTTATTATTATAGCATTAAGATGAACCTTTCAAAGATCAGAGGAGTGGGAAAAAACACATTTGTGGTCATGTAATTTTTCGCATAACCACTTCTTTGTTTAGTGGCTGAATTATCAATTCCAATTGCAGTGGCTAAATGATAACTACTTGGATCTTAACTCTTTCTATGGTTGTCTGTTATCTTTTTAAAAAAATCTATATTCTTATCATATTTATGGGTTTATAATAACTATGGTCCACAATTTACAGTTTATAATTCTAATTCTATAATTTTCAGTATTTGTAACCTTATCCTACTGTATAAGTTGCTCCAAGTTTTCATCAATTTAATCTTAAATCATCAATTTAATCTTTGTTTTTTTCTGTTTGGTTTATGACCGCCCAACCAAATTCACACTTAAATGGCTTCTGGTTGTAAATATGGAGAGTTGAAACAAGACTCTTGTGAAAAGATTTCACTACTGTCAGATACTTCAGGTAAGGTGTCTTAGGTTACTGAGATCCCTCAGTAATTATTTTATCTGAACTGCTTGGAGACATGACTACACATGGGCCACTTACTGACACTTTAAATGTTATCTCTGGGCTTCTATTTAAATAAATCAATATCTAGAATGTGTGCATAACACATGGGCTTTAGTTGCCAGGATCTGAGCAGCAAAAAGAATTAGTGAACTTCCTATTGCTCTCTTCTCTTTCACTGCAAACTTCTTTCTTCTTTCTACATCTCTAATGTCTTTCATTCTCTGCCTTCTTCCATCATTAAAATCTTCTCTTTAAACACACTTTTATAAAGGTCCAGTTTTCCAGAAAGAATAATGGCATATTAAAGAGAATGGGGATGCAGGGAAGGAAGGATTATGAGTAGTTTAGTCGCCATGCATCCTTCCACATTTTTTTCTTCCAAAACATTTTTCTTCTTCCAAAACCTTTTCCAATAGACTTTGTGCAGCTGAATTCTGCTAGCATCAGCCTAAATGCTTCTTTTGTACAGCCTGACTGTAAAGAAAAAAGAACTACTTCTCTGACCTGAAAAACTCATTATGAAATGTACTGCCTTGAATATTTCATTGCATTTGCTTATGCATATTTGTAGCCCTCCTTTTGAAGGCTTAGAGGCCAATGTATAAATAAACTGGAACAAAAATATAAGTGCTTATGTACCACAATATTAAACCCCTCATAACTAGAATTTAAAAAATACTTATCCATGTAGCTATCTCTCTGCTAAAAAATGCCAATGCAAAACAAGTTCTGTGAATATTAAGGGTTAAAACAAATGGGCAACTGTTTTAGAAAATAAGACATTAAGGGGAGATAGGATCTCACTGTGATCTTCAAATGCTGAAAGACTTATCAAAGAGACTTGTTCTTTATTGCTTCAGAGCAGCCAATTTCTCCAATCTAGTACCTTTTGGATCTGTGAGATTTCAGTGCCTACTTTTCTATAAAACATGCCCTATTGGCTGAAAACCATGGGAACCAAAATCAAGCAACACTAGAGGGCCCTATGTTAAGTCAAAAACTCTGAATGGAAGAAAGGGAAGTGACAGATGCAAATTTAATGGAAAAAGAACATTCTTAATTGATGGTTATTTGACAATAGTACTAAATTGCCTTGGGCATCTTTCGATTCATTTTTGTTGCAATGTTTAATTAAAGGTTAGATGGCATTTCTATATTTCAAGATTTCTATGCCAAGTAGGTATTGCTTTGAATGTCTTTCCAATTTTTGAGTCTCTCCTCACTTATTTGGCAGCCTTCAGGGCACCCTTCAGAAGCTGTTTTCAAAGCCTTTCCAAGTTTGCCTGGCACACTAGCTCTGTTAAGTTCTGTGAAACATTTAGAAAACATATAGATGCAATATCTGTCCCCACTTACCTCATCTCCCTTCTTTCAAACAGCTGGAGATCTTTATTTTCCAGAACTTACGGGCCACAGTCCCAACATATCTGGGGAGATGGGGAAAGCTGCTTTATCATAGGCTCACACAATTATTCTATTGTCTCCTATATCTAGTAGAAAAATAGGTGATGGAGCTATGATTAATACAGCATGCAACTTTCCTGGAAACATTGTAATTTCTATGCTTGAAAAATATATGGAACATCAGATCATTGACTTCTATTAAGTAGAAGTGAGATGAAGTGACAATGAAAGCAAATGATAACCAAGATTTGGCTATAAAATATAGTGCATGGCAGAATATTTCAATGGAAGTGAAGAATTTATTATCATTGTAGTAATTTCATGAAATATATGTATTTACATTCCATTAGCATACTAATCTGATAGTTGAGCCCATCATAAAAGCAGGATAAAATTAAACATTTATTATTTATTTGCAATTCCATATGTAGGCTAATCTTGACTTATTAAAATTTGATATCTTCTGTGGGAACAGATATTATTGTTTAGTCCCCAAACCGATTCCCCTGGTCTACACTTTTTCAGTTGTATCAAAATAATTTGATTCTGATTTAGCTGCACAGAGAAAAATGGAAAATTTATTTAAACCATAAATCAAGCCATATTTTTTTCCTCTGGATTCAGTGCTGCCTACTGCCAAATTTCCCATGTGGACTTCAGCTTCCAGAATTATTCAGCCAGTAGGGCTATTGAAGTTTTTTCTAGGATTTGAGGTTCTCAGATCTGAAAAGTGCACAAACTGGGAAATACTGTCCTATACTGATTTTCAAATAAGATCTAATCCAGCCATATTTGGAACTCCTCAGCTACTACTGAGTTGGGCCATTCTCTTTTTCATTTAGCATTTATTTTCTGGAACGAGGCAGAATGAATTCTCAAGGTTATACCTATATACCATTTATCTGTTGCAATACAACAAGAAGAACTTGTCAGGTTTAAAAAATGTGACTTTTGAAGACAGCAAATTCCAAACTATTTATAAAAGTGGCAATGTTCAAATTTCATTCTGCATAGTATTAACAGCACACTTTTTGAAGTTCTTCTCTGGTTAGCTTGTACAGAACATTTGGCACAGAGAGGGTTTGTCTTTTCATTTCCTATTCATCCATTTCAGCTCTTGTCAGCCTGTCTGCCTGAGTTATCTGTCTGAGGAAGAGAGATTGATTAAAGCAATTGTTTCACAGCTCTACACAAGCTCATTTAAGCAATAATCTAAAAGCCACATAAATGAAAACAGAAAAGTCATCTAAGAATGAACAACACAGACATGATTTATTTTTCTTTTTCAGAATAAAATCTTCTTCCCTGTAGGTGTCATGACAGTTGTTCCACACACTTTTTGTCTTCGTGTTGAACACTTTCTCTTGTTCAACACTTCTCTATTCACTCTTGAGAAAAAGCGATGGAGGAATCTGAATTCTGTGAAACTGATTCCTGAATGAATAATTGAGAGTTATTTTCCCCCTTCCTAGTTTAATGATAAACATGTTTCCCTTTTCCAAAAGCCAACTGGAGAAAGTAAAGCTATCATTCAAATTTATAATTTGCATATATAAAAGCATGAAAACACAATCCTAAAAATGTATCTATGCATTAATACATTCACTATCTTTCTTCATGAAACCAACATTGTTCAAAACTGACTTGTCTTCCCAATATTTTCCAGATTTCTATCTCCAACATTATACAGGGTACACTTATACAAAGATATGCCTGCAAATGTGGAATAAAAGGGCATTGTTAACTTTTGGTTTAATTTTAGTGCATTTACTCCCAACCAGGTAGAAGAAAAATGTGAGTCTTAAATAATAGAGCTTAAAGTTATGTTTTTATATTTATGTTGTTGATTGAGAAGGCATTTATTTGGAAAAGTTAAGTTTTTCACAGAACCATGTTTATAAGTTGGTGGGTAAAACAGCATAGTCAACGCTTTTTAAGGGGCAAACTTCCCACCCCAAAAAAACAATCCTTATAATTTGACTGAATTAAATATTTCATTATTACATTCCAAATTAAATGTTTGTAATTTCAATATGGGCAGAAATGGCAGAAGATAGATGAGCTAGTTGAGCCTTTAAATAACACTAAGACATATAAGCTGTTAGAAACTGTCTTTGTTTGGGAAGATGTATAATATCTTTGTGGTGAAAACTCATTGTGAGAATAATAGTAGGTAAACAGGATTTACTTCTTACCACACTGTAAGCAGACTTTGATGGTCAATATTCTAAACAAAGAATAATGGCTACTTTTAAGAGCATTCACTTCTTTATAAACAGTGTAAATGTAATTGTCAGACACAAAAAACAGAAGCCAAGATTGAGTTCATCAAAAGCATTATGAGTTTACATGCAGCCTGCACAAGAATCTGATCTACTAACCATCAAGGCAAATTGGCGACAGATAAGAGTCAATTGACTTCAAGGAAGGCTGGACTTAGGTCTCTTTTAAGCATGTATCAATGCTTAATTTCTGATGTGTTTGATCCCATCCTCAGGCTCAGCCTGGTCATCTTCTACAGTAATTTGGTCATGATGCTCAGGAGCATTGCTATCTGTCTTCAAACTTTCTGAAGTTGTAGTTTTATGCCCATTTATTTCATGTGCTTGTTTAGGAGTAAGTGTGTGCAGTTTGGCTGAATCTTATTTATTATGTTCATAGGTATCATTCTGTGCCCTGGCGATATAGTTCACTGAACACAGTTGGAGTTGTTTCTGAATAAGCAGGCAGAAGATGGCACTTGGAAAGATTTTGTATTCGTTTTCTGCACTAGGAACCAGCAGAGGATCCTATTAACCTTAATAGAACATAGTAAATTGAATGATACCTTAGAAATACTCCAAGAAAAGGGCATTTGTGCCAGCTGAGAGAATAATTGCCTTAATTTCTATCCTCTGTGGAAATATTCCTGTTATACTTTACCAGAGAGCTGTCCTGTATTTGAAAGGCTGCTCTCTTTGAAAGATTGTTCAGTCTAAATCTAGTTTTTAATATAGTCATAATGAGGAGAAATATATGATTTTTGACAAGAAAATAACATATAGTTAGTCTCTTGGGTTGGAAGAAGACACATTGTTATGCAATTTGTCTATAGATACAAGATTTGTTTTGCAATCCCAGTTTAGAGAATTGAAAAGAGGAGAATTGAAGATGGGGCAATTGTCATTACCTAACCATAGGTAGGTATATCAATGGTCATCTCCTTAAAAAGTTAGTGTTCCCTTCAAGATTACAGGCGCATGTACTCACAGTGACAATGGCCTGGAGTCAGGCCCTCATTGTCTCCTTATTTACCCTTAGAAGCCAAGAGGGATCGGGATCTAACCCACAGGTGACATAGTTCATATTATCAAGTACTTTCTATACTTTCTTAGGATCAACTGGTTCAATCCTTATCTGTAAGGATTGTAAAATGTCATCCTCAGCATCTTTGTTCACTAGCTTTCATGAATGAACATGAATGATTTTATCTGCACATGTTCATCTTACAGTGGCCCATTCTTCAGGTCCATTTTTCTCTAAAAATAGTCTGCCTCACCTTAAGAATCAAGCTGCTAGCAACAGTTTCCAAATAATTACTTTTTTTGGCTAGATTTTCACTGCAAACAATATGAATATTTAGTCATCAGTCTGGCATCATTTTGAGGGCAAAGAAAAGTTTCATGACATGCAATTTTCTATTGTCATTATATATATTTCCTGTTGCTTTATTGCCATGAATTTAACATAATTAAAGCTTAAGTTAGGTTTTTACCTTAGGTTTAAAAGAGATTGCAATTATATTAGTATCCCCTAGGCTATCAAACCCAATTAGTCATTTTCCATTAAACATATAGTGGTCAGACACTAACACTTGAGGAAACACCCATAAATATATTTACTAGGAGTACACCCAATTGAGTCCTGCTGGACATAATTCTAAATAAGTAAATACAGTTTTGAAAGTTGTCAGAATTACTGGATCAAAACTTGCCAATAAAACACGACTATAGAACTCACTAATTTACTCATCTATATTGGCGTATAAACTTGGATAAACCTGATATTAAAGTGTTGCCTGTGTAGTCTAAACTGATAATTTACTGCTTTGTAACCAAGAATGGTTACATTTCCTGTTATTGATTAATTAATTTATTAAATTTGTTGTGTGTGTATGTGTCTAATAAGAATAATAATACAATTTATAATTAAAAGATGGAGAGGGAACAGGGTTTGTGAGGAGAGTGGGATCTACTATTGGTCCAGCATAATACTCTCCCATTGAGGAAATATTTATAAAAACTATGGCTTTAAGTAGTAAACAATATGATCTTCTTGTGTTTCACATCCCCACTGTATTTCAGTTTTTGCAATTTCTGACTTTCTTTTCCTTCATCAGTAACTAGATTTCCTGAAGACTTTATCTACATCATAAGCATCATCATTGCTCCAAAAGATTCACAGCTCTTCCTCAGTGGGCGAGGAAGGTGAGGTGAATGCCACCAGACCACAATGGTGTACAATGTTATTGACTATTTTATATTCTCTATACATGTAGTTCTAATGGTAAAGTACAAGAATAGTTTACCATTGCCTTCTCCTGCACAGCATCAAATGATTTTTTAAAAAACTCTTGTCATTAAAATGCTCACCGCCTTTGGAATCTTTTTGTATCACTGTTGCCCAATATACTGTAGGTGACTGCACTGGGCTAACAAAAAGCAAGCTATGTTTCATCTGATTATCAAGTGTGTGTTGTCTGATGACAAATTATCTCTATTATGTAGTTTTGTATGTATAATTTTTATATTAAATATAAAGATTTCTGCACTTTCTGATTGTATTGTAAATAATAGGATTCATTTGGCATTCCATTTTCAATACAATTATATATTTAATCTCAAATCCAAATACTGCCCCTCTTCTTCTTCTTCCTCAGCGTTTGTCCCGCATAGTAGCAGGGTCCGCTATCTGCCCCTCATTCTCTAAATTAATTTGTTTTAATGAAAATTCTGCTAGCCTTATAGAAAGACAACTTTTTCTATAATTGGGCTGTGCTATATTGAGTTAGTAAAAGCTTATGGGTTAATTTAGCTGTCATTGTTAGTAGTAATGAATTAAGGCTGAATGCTTAATTTGGAGATTCATAGAATTGCTCAACAAATATGATGCACTGATATCCTATATTTGCTTTTATTAGTCCTAATAACAACTTGGGTTCTTTATACTGTATATTTCTATTGATCACTGAGTTCTTCCAACCCTTGATTGTTATAATTGGGAGGGGGGGCATATGATTTTTCTTATTGCATTGCTTACAAAACCTGTTATAGTTTTTGAAAATCCAAGGAATTGTCTTGGATCAGAAACTAATCTATTGTCTATTTCAGCAGAAAGCTCTGCTGATTAGAATATCTTATTGTGAACCCAACTTCCTTATGGTTTTTAATCTCATTCTTTTTTTTTTAATTTAATGTGTTGAAGTGGCTTTGGTATCGTATTAGGGAGAGATTTGTTTAATAAATTACCCTGACAGAATTGGTTCCCCAGGTTTTTGGAATTAATGAGACTTAGGTAATTCAAATGTCTATGGGGAATCTAGTCATCCAGGTCATGGTTGTCCCACAGGTGCTTTAAAAAGGCAACTGGACTTCCTTGATTTTTCTTGAAGACACTGCTGATTAATTGGTGAAGAATGGAAATGATTTTTGTTCTTTGCTGTCAGCCAGTCATTGACACTCAAAAACCCTCAGAGTATTAACTACTGGCTTGGCTGTAAAGAGTATAAATCCTTTCCATTTCCCATCAGTTAGTTAGAAGTGAAGAAGCTTCTTGGGTGATAAGTGAAATATCTTCAAGAAAAAAATCAAGAAATTCATTACCTTTTAAAACACCTTTGAGACAGGTAATTTAAAGTTCTACTGTAAATCATAACCATCACCATCATCAAGCATTTCCATGAACAACACAACTCAAAGAAAGAAAAATTCCTCTTAATATAAACACACCTTGAAGCTTTGTTTTTCCTGGACTACATGACTTCATAGTTGAACATATCAACATTGTTGAAGTAGAACCACCAGTGGTTCTTAAAATTGATATGTATTTAATTAGCAACCACAATGCAAAATTCTATTCTATTCTAAAAGCATAAAACAAGATGAAGCAAACACTGTCAATTCCATGAGCCTCTAAAATAAGCATTAAGCCTTAATTCATTACTACTAGCAATGACAGCTAAATTAACCCACAAACCTTTCTGAGAGACCAGTTGTAAGAACAAAAACTGTCTCTTTATAAAGCTAGCAGAATTTTCATTAAAATGAATTAACTTCCAGAATGAAGGGCAATGTTTGCATCTGAGAGTTAATATACAATTGTATTGAAAATGCAAGGGCAAATGAATCCTCCTTTTATAGTTTGTAATAATCAATATTCCTTTGTGAGTACAGTATTTCCAAAAGTCAGTGATTACAAGCCTTTGAACTGGACAATATATAACAAATGCCATAATGATTCCTACACATTGTATACAATGTGTATACTATCCAGGTTGAAAATACTGTATTTCTTTTGTTTCAGATTATTTTATTTACATTGGAGGATAGCCAGTCAGATCTTAAATGCTATGCACAGCTGTTCCAGCATAGGGTGGGATTAATGCAAACTGTAGAATGGAATGGAATGGAGTAGAATGTATTTACATTAAACTAAACCAGAAACACTATATCAGAAAAACTATTTCATATATTAACCAATTATGTTATAGTCATCAATTTTGAGAGAATAAAAATATGCATGCTTCAAAAATAATTCTTAAATATTACGACTGTACATGAGCACAGCTTACCAATGCTATCCATTAAAGCAATCTGCATTTTGGCTTTCTTAAGTACTAGGAAGAAAATGGGCATTCATTCAAGTTAGTGTGACTCTTAAAGCAGTAGCATTTTTTTCCCAAGCTACCAAAGAAGCATGCTGCACTTCTGTTAGTGTGCATAGTTCAGGAATGGCTGTGGTTCTTGTAAAGCATTCATATAGATCAGTGATGGTGAACATTTTTGGCACCGAGTGCCCAAACTGGAACGTGTGTGCATGTGCATGTATGTGCATTTGTCAGAGCACAAAAAACCTGAAGACCAGCTAGCTAGTGCATGCATGCCTGTTTTATGGCTGTTTTTCAGGCCATTTTGGGGGCATTTTTAGCCTTTTTTGGGGCAAAAATGGCCCCAAAATGGCTTGAAAAAGGCCCCCAAATGGTCTGACAAACAGCCTGAAAAATGGCCTGAAAAATGGCTTGAAACCGGCCTGAAAACCAGCCTGTTTTTTGGCCATTTTTTTGGCCATTTTCTGGAGCTCCGGCACCCATGAAGACCAGTTGGCCATCACTCTGGAAACCAGAAGAGTAGCTGGTGAGAGTACACATGCCCACAGAGAGGGCTCTGCATGCCACTTCTGGCTACATGCCATAGGCTCACCACCACGGATATAGGACTTATGGAGCCATGGGGGCACAGTGGTTAGAGTTCAGTATTACAGGATGACTGTGCCCACTGCAAGGAGTTCGATTGTCACTGGCTCAAAGTTCATTTAGCCTTTTACTGGTCTGAGGTTAGTAAAATGAGGACCCAGATTTTTGAGGGCAGTATGCTGACTCTGTAACAAATATGCTGACTCTTAGTAGCAAAATGTAATGCCATTGGACAGCATCATCATAAAACAAAAAAATAGAACAAATAAAAATTAATAGCCAAATGGAACATTTGTATAGTGATATAATAATAATTTACATATAACTTGGACTTTTAAGTTATAAAAAAGGTCAAAAATCATCTTTTCTTTTTGGGGGGGGGGGGGGGGGGGGGGGGGGGGGGGGGGGGGGGGGGGGGGGGGGGGGGGGGGGGGGGGG
>JANHFN010002767.1:106637-120684 GCA_032468175.1 Toxicocalamus goodenoughensis
TCATCTGAATGGCTGCCCCCCCCCCCCCTATTAAGGTTCCATCCACTTGCTCAAGTCTGATTGGGCACTTTAGCGAGCTAGTCTTTATGCCCAATTATTCAACGATGGGGAGTCCAATAAGACATCTAGAACACCCAGTATCAATGACAGCTTTGAACTCCACAGCCTCCCCTGTGTTTGGTACCACTAACTTGACCTTTACTTGAAAAGGTATGATGGGATCACTCACCATTGGGTCATCTTCGCAGGTTGGGTTCTTGGTGACATGGTGGCAGTCTGGTGGTCCATTGCTCCCATCTGCGCAGAGGGGGCTTTCCCAGCTGTTTGGTAAACCCACCCCTGGCTGGAGGTCTTTCTTGATTCTTCTGATCTCTAACAGCTGGATTAGACTTCGACTGCAGAGCTTGTGGTACAGGAGCAGGGGCCAGACAGTCTGCTGCTCTATGGCCGACTTGGCCACATCGGTAACATTTCAGCACCCTGGTAGGTTGGGTACGAGCAGGTTCGGCTGATCCAGTCAGCAGTCTCCTAGCCACAATTCTCTTAGGCTGGGCTGCCGGAAGGGGTTTCCTGTGTGGGTCGATGCTGTTATCTAAGCTGAGGGATGCGACATACCACAATTGTAAGGTCTCTGGGATTCCCCTAATTTTACAGGCCTTCTTTACTTTTCGATCAATTGTGTTTTTAAAATACTGTAAAGTCATTCTTTCAGGCCAATCCATGAGGTGGCTTGCGACCCTTCTAAAGTCGAAAATAAATTCTGACAAGGGTCGCTTGCTTTGCCTCATTTCCATTAACTTCTCTTCATTCTCTGCTACCCTGTCTGGATTTTCAAATCTGAGTCTAAATAATTGAATAAATTTGTTTACATTGTGTAATTCGGGGGCTTGCTTGTTGTGTAGTTGGATCACCCAGTCTGAAGCATCCCCTTCATTCATCCCATTTGTTATGGCCGTAACCAAATTGCACTCTGTGGCATATTGATCTCCAAATTGTTCTATATGGGATTGGATTTGAGTGAGGAAGTAATTGAAATATTGATGGCGGCCATTGAATATGGCCTTAAAGGGTATTTGGTCTGGGCTGGGTCGTGGTTGTGGAGGTGGCACAGGCCAGGCCCCTGCAGGTTGTACTGGAAAGGAACTGGCCTGGTGGCGTACTTAGACTTGGTAGGCCCCCTGTATCCTGGCTGGGTGGTGCCTCTCTGGAATAAAGGTCCCTGTGGCCTCACTGCCAGTTGGGGCTGCATTTGTGGTTGCCAGGAGGAAGATGGGTGTGGCCTGGTTCCCTGGTTGGGTGGAGGGGAAGTGGCTGCTGTCTGTTGTCTGGGCAACCCCCCTTCAGACCAGGGCTGTTTTGGTGCTGGCTGCCATTGGCAATGAATCCACCCCTGGCCTGGATAAAATCCCCACCCTGGAGGGATACTCTCTGCAGGGAGCAAAATTCCCTCTGGAAAATGAGGGGATTGCCTCAGAGGCTGCAACATACCTTTGTCAGTTGATGCATCTTTCTGGCTTCCTCCAATTGGCATCAGCATAGTCTCTTCCCTCCCATCTGACAGAATAGCGATATGCCTGGGGCTGGAGAAAGATTTCTCTTCAAACAGCTGGGTTACCTCTGGGTTATAACAACTTCTTGAGTTGAAACGCTTCCCAAATCTCTTTCCTCTACTGTCATTCTGAAAGCATCCATCATCTCCTCCAAACAAGGGCTTGCAGGTCCAATTAATGTTCCGGAGGGAGGGTCCCCATACTCTCCCCCTGGATATCTCCAACTTCGACTGATTGTTGATCTTTCTCTATCTCTGGGAAAAGAACTCCGTGATATCAGCCAAGCCCCTTCAAAAAATAAAAGTGGACTTTGGGAAATAAATGTAAGGCATCCAGAAAGTATCCATGATATCAATCACTCTGAGACATTTCCTCTCCAATTGATTTATTTAGAAACAGATCTGGTATGTCAAAGGCAATTTTCCAAAGTGAAATTATTTTTGTATGTTTCACAGAATCCACCTTCTCTCCTCCCACTTCTACACTTTATCAATCACGAGAACCAATTAACTGCAACTGGAATGTCTTAATATGACATACAGAATAACCTTGAACTTTTTAACTCCTCCATCCCCCTTCCATGAAATGTGACAGCTGCATTTTAAATTTGACATAGAGCAAGAGAGGATGTCGTGTGTGCCATGGCCAGTCATTAAGGATCTTTCACTGTTTTTACTTTTGCTTTTTACTTTCTTTCTTTTTTTTTACTTTTGCTTTTTTATCACAGTTGGTCCGGTAGGTCTTGGAGAATCAGCACTTCATTACTGACATTTACTGACAGTACAATATTATCTCAATTCATTACACAGAAAGTTATATGGAAAAAGAGAAAGAGCAACTAAAACAGAATACCTTATTTATGAACAGGGCATTTTCAACCAAGTCAGCCCCTTTTGATGGTATCATAACTGCTGCACAGCTGTTCTTCAGTTTACCACAATTAAGAATAAATGTATCATTTATAATGGATATGAATGGAGTATTAATAAATTTTATAAAATTGATACAGGTGAATAATTTAATGCAAAAGATGAACAACAATAAAAAAAAGTTTTACTTATTTATTTGCTCTATGCAAAGAAAAGTAAAGAGGAAAGAAAGAGGAAAATCTCAAAAAATATCATTTTCATACAGATGTATAGCCATAGCAGAACTAGTACCATAGGTATATGAATTATTGCAGTTAATAATGTGAGAGGAAAGGAAATTAATCATATAAACTAGCATTTCAAGTCCACATTTCTAGCTTTAGTTCCTCTTAAGAATTGCAAAAAAGATTATGAATGATTGTTTTTCAGTACATATTAAGTAATCAATGGATAAGAGATCACGTAAGTATGCTAACTACACATAAATGAGCACCCCATAGGTTTTTTTCAAAGATTTTTTTCAACAGTTTTATTCTGCTCAGACTAGTGCCATGACTGACTAAGTTTATATGCCCTTGACATCTCATTTAAACTGGCATTTACACAGGGCTTGAGAGTTTTAGATCTATATTGATGGTTTCTAATTGAAGCTGGAGCTTGTGAATCAGTTGTCTAAACAGTGCATGATACTTGAGAACTAGATATTGCCTCCTCTTCTTATCCACAAAGGATTTGGAAGGCTTATGCAAGTGTGTGCACTTCTGCAGAAATACCTGAAGTCAATAGTAGATATAGCAAATACTGACATCCTCCTGGCTCCTTCAATGTTTACCTGTAACCCTTCTGGGACATATGTAGGACTGCTTCCATGATGCATTTCAGCCCTTGTAACTTTATTCATAAACAACTCCCCAAATAACTCCAATTAGATTAATTACCACTGAAAAAATGCTTACTATTTAATATCATGGAAATATAACTTGAAAATTAGAACCTCAAAAAAGTCTTCCTAACAGGAGACAAAATTTTAAATTAGCCATCACCAAATGGCGTCTTATGCAAGATGTTAGACTAAAAGTTCATGAATTCCTAAGTGGTGTGATGAAATGACATTATTTATGGTCCAAAAATCAATCTGATTTTACAGTATATAAGCACTTTATCAAAATTTACA
Source organism: Toxicocalamus goodenoughensis (assembly GCA_032468175.1). Classification (NCBI taxonomy): domain Eukaryota; kingdom Metazoa; phylum Chordata; class Lepidosauria; order Squamata; family Elapidae; genus Toxicocalamus; species Toxicocalamus goodenoughensis. Next base: position 110,231 of record JANHFN010002767.1, read on the forward strand.
CAGTTCTAGAGCAATCAAGGAAGAACCAAACTGGTGGGTTTCTTGATGAAGGAAGACCAAGCTCTTCAAAACTTTTAGTGCATAATAATGCTATAGACCTCAACAATAATGTTTTTGACCCAATATCTTCTGAACTTCATTATAAATATTCTATATAACTCTTTATAGATATAATTCAATTCCTTAGATTTATGCTGAGTTTGATTCTCATTTGGGGATCAAGGGAATGTCAGAGCATCTTCTAATTCTCTTATTTGCCAATTAGATCTGTTTGCATATTTCCCTATAAGAACTTACAAGTTTCATAGCACTTATTCTGCTGGAGACAGAATTTCCAACCACCTTGAAGATGGTGAGTATAAGATGCAATCCTGTGAGTAACACAGTAGCTAAACTACTATGTTCAAGATTAGGATTTTCTGTATTTCTCTTCCATTCTAAAATTGGCAAGAAAAATGATTTATTTCCTTCTTTCATTTGAAGTTGTCCAACTTTGTAAAATCAGATTAATAATAAATAACAGAAGTCTAAACCATAGGACCAAAATATCAAGAAATGGAAAAAATGGGAATAATATAGTCAACCATATTAAATGAAATACATTCTTCACCAAAGACAATAGAAACACCCATAATATCTATTTATTATATATTTACAATGGATGTGATACACTGATGTCCATACAGTTTTAACAGGCAATATTCTAAGGTTTGTGATTGGTTGAAATTCTAGATTTTTCCTTATCCAGCCCATGAAAAACCTCCCTTAACTGGCATACAGAAAGCTGTGCACACTTCATGCATTGCCTCCCCCCCCTTTACTTATCATTCACCAATTAAAGTTTGTTTACTAATTCTTAAAACATGACTCAAAAGTGCTTTTTCAAAAGGAAACGACTTCATTTTCTTCTTGAAGACATTTTGCTTCTCATCCCAGTACCTTTTACAGCTCTGAAAAAGCTTCTTGAATGAGAAGCAAAACATGGGGAAAATATTCCTTCTAGAATATAACACCTGAACACTTCCTTAGGATGTCTCAGATGAGGAATTACATTGAGATATGATTGAAGGAGGTGGACATAAACCCAGGAAATCAGAAAATAGTGCTGGATAGAGCAAAGTGCCTGTGAACTATAGAGCAAACAAATATTCTAGAATCTAGATCCTTTTTAGTCTGATTTTTTACAATAGCTTTGGTGTTGCAGCAAAGCACAAACAAATGTCTGTATATTACTTCAGACATTGTAAAGCTTTCCATAGTAAAGTGACAGTCTACTAACACTTTAAAAAAAGAAACAAAAGTGACTCATAACTAAAATTATTGATAGATATTGTCTGGAGATTAAATTGGCTTAACATTTGGAACACAATTGTTTAGGGTGTATACATCTCTCATTTACATTGTTTAGAATATTTCTTATTCTGCTTTAACTATAGAAATGCAGATTGTCGTATTAAACACAAAGTGTTTTTAATTTCCACTCATCATGCAACTGGATCATTTAATTTGATTTTGTGTTGGTAAGAACAGTAAGGACTGTGCAACTGTAGGCTTTGTGGGCTTCTCTAAAGTTGTGTAGCTGACTGTCTATTTAACTGATGATATTGTTAATTAGATCTTCCACTCAGTTCTTCCTGAGAGATCTGTGCCCTCTAGATATTGCTGAATTTTGTTATTTGCAATATATCTAATTAACATGGTTTATGCTAGGGTTTATGATACAAGAAATCTTTATTGTTGAAATAGATTTCTCAGGGTTCAACTACCGGTAATTATATGTGGTTCTATCCTTTGGTTGTTTTTTTAATTCACTTTTTTCTATTAATGTTTTTGTTTAGCTTTGATCTGTCTTTGTTCAATATTTTTCTTTTGGGGGTTTGGATTTTAATTTTGAATAAAATAAATAAATTGTTTTTAAAAAGAAAATCTGGAGTTCACGAGTCTCCTACCCCTCTGAGAACCTTATCCTTCTTACTGTAAATATGAATATGAATATTCAACTCCCTGCCATTTATATCAAGCTCTAAATCTAGACAGTTTAAGAAGATAATCTCATTTCCTGTCTGTTAAACTATTCACTATTCAATGATTATGAAAAATGAAAACAGAAGGAATTCTACAAGCACCCTTTGAGATTGATTTGTGAATGTTAGAGAAAGTATATGATGCTATGAGTGAACTTTTTGGCATATTTTCATAGCAGAATTTATTGTAGAAATTAGATGAGCGAGTAGCTTCTATCTATTCTCTGTGCCATAGAATTTGTGTTGGCTTTATTATTAACTTGATTAGGCAGTTATAATCTGTGCTACATACAATATATTTAATATTTTCTGAATGGGAATATGAAGATTTACCAACACTGAGCTTCAGCAATCGGGTTATCAAGCCATATTTTTTAGCATTTCAAGAAATTTAAAGGGTACATACGACAGAAAAGTAAACAGACAAGGTTCTAAATTGAAAGGGCAATTGAAATGGAGGCATTTTGAGTGATATCGAGAAGGAAAGTTACAACTCTCTAGAATAATGGGTGCCTGAGTATTCTAGAATTTCTAAGCATTTATAATTTTTAGGTTCAGAAATACATATGATTTCCAGAGTTGGAGCTGTTCCTCAGTATGCCTAGAAGGTCTTGAACAGGCTGGGAGAAGCTGATAGCTTGAGATGTTCATGTGTGCTATGGTAAGTTTTGAAAATCTGGAGTACACAGAAGTCTCTGCTCTAAATGAAGAAAGAGTAGGATATTCACAGTGCTAGCAGTGACAAAGAAAAATTAAATGAGTTTACAGCTGCATTTATATAATTCACAATCTTGTTCCTCATTTAAAAACTTGCCATCTTCCAAATATATTTAGAAGTTCCAAGTTCAGAAGGTTGAATTACAAACAACTAGAAGATTTCATTACATATCTTGTCTTTTGATGTGGATAGGTAGTGGTTCTTATAAATGAAGAGGCAGGATGTTCCAGAAGCTAGCATTGGTATGAAAATTAAAAAGATGCTAGAAGTGAGATTTCTATCAGCTGTCAATAACTTTCCATTGTCACATTTGCCACAAGTTTATCAATGATAATATAAAATGGCATTTAAAATTACTATAGTGTTCTTGCTGCAAATTCTACCATCTTTGCCAACAATAATAAAGTCATTTTGTTGCCTACATTAAACTAACAGAAATTCCATTGTGCCCTTCTTTAATACAACTGAGATTTTCTACTCGGATCATTTGCTGCTGGGAAATGTATATAAGGATTGTAATCAATTATCTCTGGTTCTACCACCAACAATAACATAGAATATATATAGATCTTTAAGCTTTCCTATATTTTCTGAGTTCTCAAAGAGAAACTTAAATTGGCTTCAAATTAGTTCTTGGTTTGACAATTGTATGAAAATAAGCTCAAAATATATCTGGAGGAGTATCTGATGTTTCTGCATTAGACATTTTTTGCTTTGTTTTCTTTCTGCTATAATAATTACTATGATACAGTGGTTTCTATATTTATACGAACCCAGCTGATCAAAGATCAGTATTACTATATACACTTCATCTTCCCTGAATTGAAATATCTACCACTTTCTCATAGCTTCTGGTGGTGTCCCCATGCCTATAAGTGGCAAATATATAGATATCACCTTCTGCTCGAATTCCATTTCACCAAGAAGCAATGCAAAGGATGCCCCCCTCTTGCTTGTTCTGCCACTATCATCTTCTATGCTTTTTCTCAACTTTGCAGTTTAGCCTATAGCTCTGAGAATCTCCCATCTAAGAGCTAATCAGTCCTGTTCTTGCTTAGCATCTGAATGCAGACTAGGTTTTCCTGGTATGGTTTCTCACAAAACCGACCAGTACATACAGTATCCTAAATTAAAGGCAGAATGAATATGTATTAAAAAATGGGAGACCCATATTGAAGTGCCTACACTTCCTATTTAAAAAGATACAAAAGGGGTAGGAAAAATCCACACAGATTTGTGAAAATGTATATGCCTTTGGAGAAGGCAAATTATTCCCTGCATCCCTTAATTGCAGTAACTGGATAGCACAACACAGAACTATTACAGAACTATAAATCCCAGAATTTTTCACCATGAATAACACTGATAATTCGGGGCATTTTAGGACAGCAGCATTTCCCCCACTTCCACTTACCTACAAATTAATGACTGAATATAGTAGATGAGAAGATAGCAGAAATCAGAAGTGTTCCCCAGGGGAAAACATTGGAGAATTTGTCTAATCCTGGTTCAATATTTTTCATATCCCTTTCCCCTTGGGAATAATTCTAAACCTACTTTGCCATGATTGAAGGAGTAATACCAAGTCCTTGAAAACTGGAAATAAATGCCTATGGGGAAAAATAATTGATTTCAGAATTAAGCTCAAAGAGATTGCACAAGATTTAGGCACTGCAGAGATTTATTACCTCTGTCGGCAGACATATCAGTCAGTCATTGTATGACCTGAGACAAATAAGAAGAGTAACTTTGATAAGGGTCTAGTTGCAAAGAGAAATGTTGATATACAGACAGCTTTATTCCAAAATCAGATGGCAGTCATTGGGAAGAGCTGAACAAAAAAAAGTTGAAATGTTAATTATCTAAAACAATCTCTGGTTTATAACAGATAACTATGTTACTTAAGTTGCAGCTTCCCTCAACCTGAAAATAATGTTTAGTTCAGGACACTCTTCAGGACACTATACTGTATGCACAGTATACAGAGCTTGATTGTGGCACTTCAAAAATCAAATTGGAATCTGCATCAAAAAAGACATATACTACACCCAATGTTGCTCTAATTGTTTTCGGATGCAATCTGAAAAATGCTGCCAGAAAGTCAGTATGAGTCACTTTTCAGACAGAATAACATTCATAGCAGATTTTGGCAGAGAACTTTGCACCAGTGGGTGGCTGAAGATTATTAACCGTATTGTTATGCCTCTTACAGTGCCATCTCTGTACTTGGTGTACACAAGCACTTGCAGAGGCAATCATAATTTCAATAAAATAAAGTATAATTAGAGCCTTAAGAAATACATGTAAACATTTTCCAACCCTTCTGCCATCACACTGATTAAATCCAAGTATGTTCGCATTGCTGGTTTCTTGTGGGTGAAAGGTTTGTCTGTGAACAGGGGTAATAATTGGTTTCCTGCACAATATTTTGAAAATGTCTCTCACACTATTTTTTCCTCTCTCTCTCCCTACCTCTCTCACATTATTGATAATCAATGGGGAAGGAGATTAGCATGGAATCATAACTATATAACTTACAATAAGACCTGTTTATCCAAAAGAAAAGCAAGTATTGATAAAGGTATTTAACCCTGGGTAGTTAAACCTGAATACCATGGTGCCTGAGTGTTAAATCTGATCTACATGTTATTCATGATTCAAGACACCATGGAAGCAGATTATGCCAGCCTTCTGAATAAGCCAATATAATTTATCCACAAGTCTGGTCTTCACTGGGTGTCTCTTAAATACACAGTATTTCCAATTGCAGAGCAATCAAAATAAGCTGATTGTATATTAAAAGTCTGTAGTGTGTATTGAAAGGGAGGCAACAGAAGAGCTGACTCTACTTCACTCTGCCTGATTGACTACATAGACTAGGGAAGTAAAAGCATTTACAATAAGAATTTCCAATGGAGCATAAACACTTGAAAAGCATTACTTGACAGATGGAGCCATCTTCACTGATCTTGAAAAATTAAGTACAGCTTAACTTTGTTAGTACTTGGATTGGTGTCCACTAAGAAAATCTCAAGGCTACAGATTAGATTGAGAAGATAAGATCACATTCTGGAAGAGGTCAATAACAAATCACAAATCACTTCCTTTTAAAAAAATTTTTTTTATTAATTTTCCAAAGTTTAAAAACATAAAATAAAACTATATGCATTGTTATCAACATCAAGACATCTTTTACATTTCCTTACGTTTTTCAATATATGATTACTTATTCCATTACTATTACATTTTATTCTTGTTACAAATCAATATATTTCATTTTACACTTCAGTCTTTTCTATAACATATCTACATGCATATTTACATACTTCCTCATTCTTTTTTCTAATTGCCATTTTATTTTATTTTTGTTTCTAAACCACTCATCCCAGGCATCCCAGGCTCTATAGTATATTGAATCTTCTGTGTCTTTTAATTCAACATTAGCCTGTCCATCTCTATACAGTGTATTATTTTCTTTATAACCATTCCCTCTGATGGTATCATTTTCTCCATCCAAAGTTGTGCATATGAAATCCTTGCAGCTGTTGGTATATATAATATTATGTACCTATGTTTTTACTGCGTTTTTATGCTATTATGCTGAAAAAAAATTTGGGATCAAATTCACTTTTCTGATTTATAATTTCCTCTAGGCATTGTCTGATTGTATTCCAGTATTTCTTCACTTCCGAGCATGTCCACCAGATATGAAAATAAGTGCCTTTTTCTTTTTTCTTTTTCACTTACTTAGTGTGCAGAACAAGACATTTTGATTTGAGGGTCATTACTTTTTTTACTGGGATGAATCAAACCATACATTTGATTCAAATTAGAAATGTAGAAAAACAGAGCAGCACTGTTGTTGTTGTTGTTGTTCCTATCATTTCACGGATCACTTCAATAGTCTTTCCTAACTTGGTACTATTCACATAGGTTGGGCTTGCCTTCCCATCCCGTGTCATGCTGATTCACATATCTGATGCCCAAAACTATGTCCAGACACCCAAAATTTAGAGATTGGCACACTTGAAGACCAGCAGGTTCAGGAGGCACCATAGGACATGCAGTCAGTAAATATTTATATTAATTTATTCATTTATTATTGATATTAAGTACTTCTGTGCATTGATTACATCAAATGTTCATTTTTTGTTCTCTCAAGTTGTAGAATGGAAAAATGGAAGTCTGACAGCTCAGTTGACCAGCTTCTCATTTCTGAAAGCCTATTTTGTAAAATAGTGACACCTTACATGCTGCATTTCTGGAATTTAAATCTTAAAAATCAATATGGAAGATAAATGCACAGACTAGTTGAATAATAAATCCTTGCTGAGGAGAAACTATAATATACCATGGAAGGAATGCTGTGAATGGTATGAAATTATTTTTAAATGGTCAAGACATTATGTGGAACAAAAAAATGCACTTAAGATACTAATGTGGCATAGTTTGGATCAAAGCAGGAGAATGAGTATTTAAATTGTCCTGTATTCAAAGAAGTGAATAGAAACATGTCGGTTTCAACCACTGGGACCAAGATTGTAAAGAAGCTACATTCCCATTCCATATTAGAACAAGAGGGACACCCACTATTCTTGCAACCCAGAATCTATCTATTCCATAATAGATTTTTCCTGATTGCGGAGCACTGCGAGCTGTGAACGGAGCACTAAAGAGCTGAAGGGCAAGATGATAAAGCCTCATACATTGACTGTAATAACTCTGGCCTTAGAATTATTGACCGGTGGAGGAAAAAAACCACAAATTATATTTTGGCAAGAGCTGTGCATAAAATTTAGCACATTTTTCCTTTCTTTTTCTGAATGTGATGAACTGGTCTCTCTCTATGCTCTTTTCTCTTCATTTCACTTGCCTTTGTGAATCTTATTCTTACAGACAGTGAGCATCAATCCCCCCTCCCTTTAACCCCTTTAGGAGACATTAAGATGAAGAGATACTGATGATTTAGACCTATCACAGCTTGTTTCAGGAACAGATATGGAACTAAGACACCATTTATCTCATTGGTAGGTGACCTTAGGAAAACAGATTAGGAATAATGCAGTCTATCTAATGATGCTTGATCACTTTTGATACTATCCATGATGGTTTCCTTTGCATTACCTCTAAGGCTTGAGAGAAGCCCACTGTTTTGCAGTGGTTTTCCTTCTTCCTAAAGGGATAGTTTCATTTGGTTGTAGATTGAGCCATAGGAATCTCATTTAGGGTTTTTTGCAGAATTGATGCTCTTCTTATTCTTGTTTATGAAAGGTTATATGTTGACATGAGGTCAGGTATCACCAGTAGGTTGATGATACTCAGTTTTGCACATTGATCAAAATGCTGGCCCAGTGTATGGAGTGTGTTAAGGTCTGGATGAAATGAACAGATTTAGGATTAATCCCAAGACTAAGGGTTCAAAAGCCATCTTTAATTTTGTACTTGAAATTTATTTTCACCTGACTTTGATTCTCAGATCATGCAATGATATTTTCTAAAATTGTTCCTCTTCATTTTCTTCTTCTTCTAAGTAATCATAATGTCATCTGTGTTTTGGCATCAATATTTCTTATTTTCAGTCTAAATTTAGCAACCATTAAAATCACACCATGTAATGTATCTGGAACAGTGCACAGTTCAGTCTGAATTAAGTTTCTTGTCCCAGCTAAAAAAGAATCTCAGATTGCTCATTATTGTTGCTTTGGTGAGAGCAAGTAATTGACTTCATGTAGGATCTGAATTTCCTGAAGTTCTCAGCTGGAAAATGGGAAGCAATTTAATTTGGTGCTGAGGTTGAGAAAACCACTGAAAAGCGGGAAATTTAGGATCTCTCTTCAAAAGTACCTGCTTGAACTGAAAGAAAACTTTACTGCTTCAGCAAGAATTTAGCCATAGCAAATTAAAAGAGTATTGATTTGAAGTGAAATGGATGCCTTGACATTTCCATTGATTGAACAGAAAACAAATTTAAAGCCAATTTGAAAATGAAGAGAAAAGCAATTTAAAGCAGAAGAGGAATTCACATTTTGCCAGGGTAGTTCATGAATTATTAATCAAGCATGTCAATAGCAGCTCTCTCTTTCTCTCTCTCTCTCACTTAAATATTAAATCAAGATTCAGGGTGGAGTGAGTTGTTCACTTAATAATTTGGAACATGAATCAACACTGATACAGAAGTTAAGAAAATGGAACTACATTTCCTATCTCCTTTAGTGGTGTGCCAGTTAACCGAGAGATAATTCTAACTCACAATAAAATTATCCTGTTTCTTTTATGCAATACCTTCCCTGACTCATTGAAAAAAAACCCAGTGATGTGCACTGAACTGAAGGATGTTGCATTGTTTCTATGATTCTGAACCCTTGTCAGCAAAAATCATGGCATTCTGGGGTGAAAAGAAGAATCTGAATATTTTCTTATGTCATAGTAGCTCTGATGATTATTACATTTTTCTTTGTGAATTGATGAGACTGGTTATTGAAAGTGCTATAATATTATACCTCTGCTATACATATAGAATTTGAAATGATTTGCTAGAAATCATAACTTACTACTTCTGTTTCACACAATATATGATTATCCAGGTTTATTAGGTGTACCCATATTGCATATTCTTATTTTTTTATATCATGATAGAATCATCACCATATTGCAAAAATGAACTGAAAATTATCAATATTGAGTGTCATCATTCTTACTGTGGATTAATGCAAAAATAGGGTGTTAGTAGTCTTGGTAAAAGGTGCTTTTCTTTTATGTATACTGAAAGCATTTGCATCAAGACAAATTCCTTATGTGTCCAATCACACTTGGCCAATAAAGAATTCTATTCTATTCTATTCTATTCTATTCTTAACTGTTTATTTACTGTTGAAAGAAATAAAAACAGACAGATTGGAGGGAATACCATTCAAACTGCTGGTGAAACAATTAGCTGCTAAATGCTTTGAAAATGAAGAGAATAGGAATCCTAGGTATAACCCTACACAATAACTTAATTTTATTTTTAAATGTGATAAGCTGTCACTCTTTTCCTGTTTGCTCATCTTTGGAAACCCCAGTGACCAGGATTGAAGAAAATAAATGGCATTTGAATCAAGAAATATGACATTGTATGGAGGCCTTTAAAATAAGCATGGCATAGTTAAAACAACTATCATCACCAGGGGAACCTACCAAATCTCAGTATTATTCACATGGGTTCTCCCAATTTTCCCTCAACTTTCTCTCCAAGATGTCAAGTGTGGTCCTTGGTTTGCAACCCTTCCAGCCGGTTTCTGACAAGCAAAGTGAATTGGGCAAGTTGGATTTGCTTAATGACAGCAGTAAAAATAGTTGTAAAATCAAGTTTGGTCACATGATAACTTATTGAATTACCACATTGCTTAGCAACCAACATTCCAGTTCTAACTCTGGTCATATGTCAAGGACTACTTGTACATTTCATTCTGCTGGTAATCATCCTGTTCACATAGGTAATTAGCATTGTCAAGAAATGTGACCTCATAATCTTTTCTGCAATATCAGTTTATGCCACGCGGCATCATGGCACAGCCTCTTGTGGTGAGAATAAATTGACTATCTGGATAATTGATTATAAGAAAAGAATACTGTTATTTTTTAAATTTTTATTGTTTTTTAAGACAAACATAGACAAACAAAACATAAAAACATCAAGCCATCTTCCATATATATACATACAGTGTGTCGGT
>JANHFN010002768.1:71905-83242 GCA_032468175.1 Toxicocalamus goodenoughensis
ATCTAGTCCAACCCCCTGCCCAAGCGGGAGACCCTGCACCATTTCTGACAGATGGGAGTCCAATCTCTTCTTGAAAGCTTCCAGTGACAAAGCTCCCACAACTTCTGAGGGCAATTTCTGTTCCATTGGTTGATTGTTCTCACTGTCAGAACATTTTTCCTTATTTCCAGGTTAAATCTCTCCTTGTTCAGTTTCCATCCATCATTCCTTGTCTGGCCTTCAGGTGCTTAGAAAATAGTGGTACCCATAAGATGGGTACCACCACTGAGAAGATGCATGTATCTCCTCTTTAAGTCCAACATGATTGTTCTTTTCATTATTACCTGTTTTAGATAGAAACAAATGAATGTGCTAGGTAACATTTATCAATGTTCAGTTTTTAAACTCTCAAGATCTTGATATCTTGATTTGTGGGGAAAAAAGTCTTGCATTCCCTTTCTCCTAAAAAAAAAAAGTATGATTTTTTTTATCGCTTCTTCTGGCCATATTTGGTAGACATATCTTCTCAACCTGGTCAACTTTAGATATTACTCTGTGAAATTTATACTGTTTGCAGTATCTTCCTTTTTCTTAAGCTTTTTCCCCAATTCACTACCATTGTTTGATGGGTTTTTTTTTATTCTTCTTGTAATTATACCAAGTTGGGGGAAAGATGCTAATATTCATAAACCAAAGGCTGAGTAGTTGATGTGAATTTTGTGTAAGGATCATTGGATGGAAGAGTTTAATTCCTGGTTCCATGTTAGACGCAAATGAGAATATTGCTTTTATATTTATTCTATGTCATTTCCTTCACAGTCTGTGGGTTTTAAAATATAATGCATGAAAATAGGAAAAGGTTTTAAGATCCTCAGAAGATATGGTGTAAAAAAATTCACTTAGCTCGCAAATATGCTTATCCCAAATGGATTGCAGGGTCAGAGGGTAAGTAGAGGAGAATGCTTAAGCTCATTAAACCATAACAATTATTTCCACTGTTTCTTCTAACTCCATACGTTTTGTTGCCTTTTGTTCAAGTATTTTGCACATATTTATTAATGCTGTATCCTTCCATGGCTACGTACCAGCAGCTCTGGTTACCCAATTAAAGCAGTTTTCTTTCTTTGCCAGCAAAATGTTTTCTTGAAATGACTTTCACTTCTTGGGGTACTTGAAGTGGAGAGCTTTAGGAATAACAACACGTCTGCGTAAACGAAAACATTATTTTAAGGAACAACATTAGGTCAACTGACTACCAGACTTTATATACAGAGTCCTTGGAAGTGAGTGACGTATTCGCAGACTGCATTAAGATAGCTTTGCAAAGTATAAACTTAGAAATACTATATGCAGTTGGGGGTGGAGGGGAGCAAGAGTAGATGAATGAAGGAATTCTTTTGCCCTTGTTTTATAACAGAGTAACAGGAGTTGGAAAGGGACTTTGGAGGTCTTCTAGTCTAATCCCCTAGTCAGGCAGGAAATTTTATAACTTTATAAAGAGACTGGTCGTCCAGTCTCTTCTTAAAAACCTCCAGTGTTGGAGCGTTCACAATTTCTAAAGGCAAGTTGTTCCACTGATTAATTGTTCTAACTGTCAGGAAATTTTCTCCTTAGTTCTAGGTTGCTTCTCTCCTTGATTAGTTTCCACCCATTGCTTCTTGTCCTGCCCTCAGGAGCTTTGGAGAATAGCTTGACTCCCTCTTCTTTGTGGCAGCCCCTGAGATATTGGAACACTGCTATCGTGTCTCCTATTTGAAAAAAAAACAAAAAACACCATGTTCCTGTATTTTACATTCATGCGTTTTAATAATATCTTTTTTTCCTCCAAACAGCTCAAGGTTGAATGTATAATACTTCCCTCCCAGCCACATTTGATGGTTTCAGCAGCTCTATGAGGCATGGTGGACTTTGCAGAACTTCACAGCTGAGAGGAGATTTCTGTTCAAGGTTGTTGAATCTTCCCATTTTAAGCAAAACGGACTCAGAATAAGAAGACAAACTTATTGAAATGTGAGGGCAACGATGGAAACCCTGCCTGCAGCCTCCTGGGTCTTCCCTCCTCATGCTAGTGAAATTTGGCAGCGAATCACCACATTACAGCTCTATGCCCTTCTGCTTATCAAATAGATTGTAACATTTTTTTCATTCCCTTCTACTCACCCACTTACCCAAAACAAGGGCAGAGCAAATGCCCTCATCCCATTTCCTTCTCAAGTCACCACTGGATTGATCGGAGGACCAAAAGGATGCTTTTAAAAAAAATAAGTCCTGGATCACCAAAAGGAAGCCTACTATTGGGTTAGAGATAGGATGATACATGAATCTGTCCATTTCAGTTTCCCTCACTTTCAGTACATCCATTCTTCGCACAATTTATAGCACAATTTACAAGCAGAAGGGCCCTCACACAAAAAAAAGAAAATCGAAACAGACACTCTTTTTTGTTGTTAGTTGCAAAGTCATGTCTGACCCATCGCGACCCCATGGACAACGTTCCTCCAGGCCTTCCTGTCCTCTACCATCTTCTGGAATCCATTTAAGCTCATGCCTGATGCTTCAAGTGACTCCATCCAGCCACCTCATTCTCTGTCGTTCCCTTCTTCTTCTGTTGCCCTCAATCTTTCCCAGCATTGGGCTCTTCTCCAGTGAGTCCTTCCTTCTCATTAGGCGGGCAAAGTATTTTGAGTTTCATAAACACTCTTTATTTGGATGCAAATTCATCTGAGCATACCTACATTTTGCCCATCCAGGTGGCAGTACCTTGTGTCTCCAACCTTAGCTGGTCTTGAGTGGGTTACATAAAATTGGAACAGGTTATCACACAGATAAAAACTATCAGAGTTGTAAATAGGTTTGGAAGTTGTGTTTTTAAAAAAAGAAATAGGAAACTGTTACATTGTTGCCAAGAAAACAGCATTAGCATTAACATCTAGTCATTAGAATTTTTTTTTTACATTCATCCATTCTCATATTCCTTTCTGTATATACATTACTCCTTATTTATTTTAATAATATGCAATTTTTCTGCATGCCTTTCCCTAATATGTTAACTGTTATACAAATATATACTTGCACACGTTATATATTAAGAATAGTACATCGCAAAGCTTCAAACTGAGTACCCAATGAAAACTTTGCTCTTGATTGCAACTGGATTTGTGATGTATGAAGGCATCAAATGATATTTTCTGAATGAGCAACCGGGGAAATGAGGCTCACATCCACATCAAATTGAAATAATAGTGGTCTTCTTTTCTTTCTTTTTCTTTAGAAGCAAACCTACCTACAGTATCAGGATGTGAGTGAAGAAATTGTTCTGAAGATGTACGCCAGAGGCAACAAAGACCTTTGTAATGCCATATTGTGAAATGCGCTCTCTACACCCTTACACAACTTAGACAGGAAATCAGTACTGCTTCCACTGGAGATAGGAAGGTAGATTTGACACTCCTGGATTCATGTTATTAAGAAGATGCTTGGGGGAAAAAGAGGTTAGTTTTTTCTCATGCTTGAAGCTAAAACCACAAAAAAATATTTTTGCCTTATAGATGTTTCTTCTGAATACTTCAAGAGTACAGATGTTTTCACAAAAAGTATGCTTTTTAGAGGTCACACTGAGGCATGTTCTTTGCCAATAGGTTCTTGCTTTTTCAAGAGCCAGCCATTATTATCATTGTTATTGTTGGCCTCACAGTCAGCCAGATGTTTAAACTAGTTTTGGCACTTTGTCTATTTATTGAATGTTGTTGTTACTGTTATTGTCATTCAAATAAAGGGATTCCATGAAAATGGCTAGATAATCATCACAATAGAAATGTCCATTGAAAACATTTTTCTATGTGAGTATTAGAAAGCAATGCAAAGACTGAGAATTCTTTGTGTAGAGAAAATAACATTACGAAATCCAACAAACATCTGCTTTCTAAGATCTGATGGTGGGTAGGGAAAGAGTCCAGATCCAGATTGCCTGGTTCATTGGGTTTTTAAAAACTGTCCTTTCTTCCAACTCAGCAGAATAATGGCAAGAAGTCATGGAAGGAAAATGGAAACTGCATCTGTTCATCTTCACAACAATTCTTTGAAAATTAAATAAAAGGGAAACAAAGTTGATGTGGTGAAGAAGCTAGCCAAAGAAAGATCAGATTCAGATGAAGTAGTGGAGATGAAATATCCTTCACTGCATCCCTATGGGAAAGGCAATAGGGCCATGCTTGTAATGTTGGCAATTGTCCTCTACCAAGTCCACCAACTCAGACCAAAACATATGCAGCCCATCCCAGGCTTCTCACTGATGCTGGCAAAGAGATTGGAAATAATTCCAAAATCTAGGCTCCACAAGCTTCCTCTATCTTGTTACTTTCTAAGAGATGTTTGATGGAGAAACCAAGACTGACTTTCACCATCCTACTCCAGGGAAATTCCATCAATTATCTCTTTTAATACTCATCCTATTTTATGTAAATGACCAGTCACTTTGGAGAACATTAAGTGCTGTTCATTTACAGATTCAGGTGCTGTTTATAAACATATGTGAATCATCTTACAAGGAACTTTGATTGTAAACAGCCACAAGAGAAATAGTGAAGCTCTTAGAGTACTACCTCTGCAATTTTGTAATGCAGATATGGATTAACAATAGTTTATGCTTATGTTTACTTAACAGCTTCCATTATTTATTATTATTATTATTGATTGATTGATTGATTAGCCTTTGGGCCATATCAAAGTGCAGAATTCCAGAAACAAATTATTACCACAATTTGATAAAAGCAATTTAAAATGGAATTGGATAAAATACTTCCAACAATTTTAGTTTGTCTAAGTTCTGATTGTGATTAGTGCTGAGAGTTAAATTTGCAAAAAGAGGGACAGAGTTAATAAAGAGCAATATTTTTATCCTATGGTTTCCTGAAGACATCATGGGATCATGATCTCATGATCCTCATTAACAGAGTTGGAAAGGACTTGGAGGTTTTCAAATCCAACTCCTTCCTCAGACAGATGTCTATTCAGCCTCTCCTTAAAAGCCTCCAGTGATGGAACACCCACAACTTCTGAAGGCGAGCCATTCCACTGATTAATTGCTTTCATTGTCAGGAAATTTCTCCTTAATTCTAGATTGGTTTTCTCTTAGATTAGTTTCCATCCATTGTTTCTTGTCCTGCCTTCAGATGTAATGTTTCTGAATCTAGAAGCACTTCATAAATCTTATATTTTTTGCTCAAAGATGTGCAAAACAAAAATGCATTCAGAATTGTATCAAATTCCACTGAGCGTAGTTTAGGAAGAGAAAGCTATGTATCCTGTTCATAAAACTGGCTAGAGTTTCTTTTAGCTAAATGTAGTTCCTATGTAACATTAAGATAAACACTCAGGGTTATAATAAGTTCACATCTGGCTCAGAGTTTGTCTGCCTATGTAATTAAA
The DNA here is from genome assembly GCA_032468175.1 of Toxicocalamus goodenoughensis. Classification (NCBI taxonomy): domain Eukaryota; kingdom Metazoa; phylum Chordata; class Lepidosauria; order Squamata; family Elapidae; genus Toxicocalamus; species Toxicocalamus goodenoughensis. Next base: position 77,312 of record JANHFN010002768.1, read on the forward strand.
ATATTTCAAGGCTGTTTTGTTTCCAAAGATTTTGGAAGGTGGTAGCAGTTTCAGCAGACACTAGGAGTATGGGGTGAAAAGGCAATCTACTTTCAAATCTCTATTTGGCCATAAAAGGCCACAGTTAATTTGGAGTTTGTTCTTGCCTTTCAGTTGAACTAGGGTTGATGTTTGTGCACATGTGCAACTAGAGAAGGAACACACATGCTGTTTTAAGCTCTTGGAGGAAGAGGGGGGGACAATATAATAAATGTGTGTGTGTGTGTGTGCATACACACACATGTAAACACACTGCATATATTCAGCTGGAGTTGCATAATTTCAATTCTAATTGCTCTACCCTATGAGGTGTTACATCAGGCACTACTTTCTCATATGAGCTAGAATAGAAGCATCCTTAGCTCTCTCCCCATCCCATTTTATCCTTACTATGACTTTATGATGTAGGTTGGATTAAATCAGGGGTCCTAACCCCGGTCCAAGGACCCACACCGGGTCACAGCATGTCAGAAACCAGGCAGCACAAACAACAGAAGCTCCATTCGTGGGATGCAGGCAGCAGGCAAAACCACACACCCCTGGTTTACGGAAAAACTTCTCTCCACGGAATTGGTCCCTGGTGCCCAAAAGGTTAGGGGCAGCAGGTTCTGACCAGTTCTGGAGAAATGGTAGTAGAAATTTTGAGCAGTTCAGAGAACTGGCAAATACCACCTCTGACTGGCCGCGCCCCCATCTATTGTCTGCCTCCTGAGTCCCAGCTGATTGGCTGGGTCTTCTTTGGTTGTTCTGCACAGGAGAACGGAGCTTGAAAGCAGGTTAGTGGGGTGGGGAGGGAATGGGGATTTTGCAGTAACCTTCCCCTGGAGTGGGATGGGGTAGCAATATCCTTCCCCTGCCACGCCCACCAAGCCACACCCACAGAACTGGAAGTAAAAAAAATTGAATCCCACTACTGGTTGGGGGCCACTGGATTAAATGATGTTCTTGTTCCAGATCACCCCATATCTTCTGCTACTAAATACAGAATATCACCTAGCCATACCTGCTGCTTTTAAAACATTTTAGCCAATGTATCCCTTCTGAGTCTCAGTTCATTGCTACAGTACACAACAATAGGATAATATTTCCTAGTTTTATCCATTTTTTTAAATTAGCTTGAGGAAAATACCAACCCTGTAACACAATGGGAAGACCTTTTGTATAAGTTTCCTGACAACATTGTTTTCCTTTGTCTGCCTTTTCAATTTTTCAACGGTTATGTTTGTTGCACATGATTCATGAAGTTCAACCAAGCCCAGAGCTATTGTTTTTCTTTTTGCCTTGATATTTTGAAATTCTCCTCCCACCCCTGTGCCCCTTTTACTGGAGTTCTATTGAGGAAGGAAATAATTGCCCTGCAACTACATCAAACAAAAGTTAGCAATTGGGAGGATCCCAAGGCCCTACTGCTAAAGAAGATAAATAAACACTGACCTTCTTGGATCTTATGATACCTACAAAAAAAGTTTAAGTGAAAAAAAATACTCTACATTCTTTTAACAACAGTAGTTTGCGGATACTAGGTCTGTAGAAGGACCTATTTTTGTGTGCTGAAAACAGGGATCAGCTTCTTCTGAGAAGTTTCTTCCTGCTAAATTGATTCCTGGTCCATAATTAATATTTATTACAACAGGAAACTTCTTCTGGCAGTCTTTTATCTAATCCTACCAAGAGGCCTGCTTGGTACCTAGAGAATGAGAAGATGACTTGAGAATACAAATGGGAAAGACAAGTTGAGTGGCGTATTGAAATCAGGGAGGGGTATGCAGGGGTGGGATTCAAAATTTAAAAGTTAGAAGCAAAACTTTAAAAAGCAGACTCTGATGAGAGATGGAAGGGTGACATATATAACTCATTAAAGAGGCATTTGGATGACAGTGGGAATACTGGCTAAGGGAGAGATCCTCTAACAGAATTCAGAACAGGCAACAAAGCCTTCAAATAGGAATCACTACTGTTAGATGCTGTTTACTTGCTATACCTGTCAGCATTGCAAGTTTTTAGAGATAATGGGATCAGAAACAAAATTTATCTGTTTCACTTTCCCCCCCCAAGCGATATATTCTATTTCTGGGGGGTTCTTAAGACAAGATGAAAGAATAACCCAGGATAAAGGTGAAAACAGAAGTACATAAACTAAGAACATTTGAAGATGATCTAGTTTAATAGTTGAAAAACCTCCAGGAGGAGTAGGTATACTAATGAAGAAAATAATTTGGAGCATTAGATGGATTCAAAATTAATAAAGAGAAAACTAAAACAAAAATATGAATACAAAAGATTATTTCAGAATAATTGTATGAAGATGTGGGATGAAAATAAGAAATATTTATTAAGATGGAAAAAAATTATAATTGCCACTATTTGGTAGAATTTCTGTGATAAAAATGAACATGTTGCTTAGGATGATATCCTATTATTTAGGATTAACTGAATTATTTCATAATTTTACATTTGATTATATTATGATATGATAGTAAATATCTGCTGGAGCTAACATCAAATAGCATTATATTTCATAATTTTATATTTTTTCCTTCTCGTTTTCTTTTCTTGAATATTTTTGTTTCTCTTTCTTTAGGTTTGCTTTCTACTCTATGCAAAAGCATAAATAATCTAATTAATCTAATCTAATCTAATCTACACTTCTCCAACATGCTGATTTACTCCAGCAGAATATACTGAGGATTCTGCCTGGATCCTAAAAGTCTAATTATCATTCTATGACCAGACAGACAAATGATTGCAAGAGAATAGCAAAAAGTTTTTCTTTACTGGTAATTGGTATCTGTATATACAGACTATTTGTCTCACCACAGGGAAAAAAAAGTAATGAATCATTGCTTTTGCTGTACCACTGACAAATAGACTACATATGCACTTTATATGGAAACAATTGTGTTTTCTGTATCAGAGGAGATAACAATTTGAAAAGTGCTACAGTCAACAATATGAGTATTGGACAATAGGAAAGAACACAAAATAGTGGATAAAAGCAATACGAAATGCACAGCTCAGAAGATTTAATGTTTTTTTAAAATCAACATTAATATGCCATCAATGAGCCATGTCACATTTCATATAGTTCAGGAAAAGTGGCTAGTTGCTGAAAATTGGATTTACTTGATACTATAATTTTACCTTCAGCAATAACAATTGACTTTGAAATAATTTTTGTTACCTTTGACTTCAGCTATAGTAGAGAAAATAAAAGTCCATTATCCTATTTGTATTATTTGCATCAATTCTTCAACCTTAATATTTCCCTCTGATCTCTTCCATTAGTATGTCACATTTTTTTCTTTCTACAAATTGTCACATCTACTGTAGTTTTCCTCCATATTTGACTCATCACATAAATGTCCCACATTTTCTGGATGCTGCTTTTCCCCTTCCTGTTTTCTTGTCAGAAAAGCACTGAGATAAATTAGTTGGGCAGGTGTCATTTTATTAGTTTCCTGGCTAAGTGGGGATTTGAACATCTTTCTGTCTTACTTTGACATACTAATCAGTAGAGTACTCTGGCTCTCATTCAGCGCTCCTTTCCTTTGTGAGAAGGTCCTGTGCATTGCACCTCATGCTCCTTTGCTTGACAGAGTGCACAGTAAGAGCACAGAGGTCACTATCTCAATGCCTATTGATTGCAGGGTCCAGCAGAGCATTTCTGAGAGATGACCATCCAGATTCCCTTTTTGAAGATCTCCAACAACTGCAAACTTCTCAGTTGATACTGATTGACAGTTCATACAGGCAGAAGGTTTCTCAAGGGATCTCATCAGAATTTTATTCCCTGTAGTTTCAAACAACTACTTCTGGCCCTGTCCTCTGGGACAACAGAGAATAACTCTATTCCCTTTTCTATGGGTCAGTCTTTCAGACATGTGATGATAGTTATCTATCTCCCCCCTCAGTCATCTCTTCTATAAACTAAACATGCACAATCCTTCACAGGGCTTGGTTCATCCAAGTGGGGTCTGACCAGTAGTGGGATTCAAAAAAAACCTACTACCAGTTCTGTGGGCATGGCTTCCTGGGCGTGGCTTCCTGGGCGTGGCAGGGGAAGGTTACTGCAAAATCCCATTCTCTCCCCACCTCACTAACCTGCTTTCCAGCTCCGTTCTCCTGTGCAGGGCACCAAAGAAGATCCAGCCGATCAGCTGGGACTCGGGAAGCAGAGAAGAGATGGGGGCGGGGCCAGTCAGAGGTGGTATTTGCTGGTTCTCCAAACTACTCTAAATTTCTGCCACCGGTTCTCCAGAACTCGTCAGAACCTGCTGAATACTACCTCTGGGTCTGACCAAGGCACAGGTTGATTCTGTGCTATGTTATGACAGCATATGGCTTTTTAGCAGCTATGTCATACTGTTGTCTCATATTTAAGTTGTGGTTAACAAGGACACCCAGGTTCTTTTCACAATTACTGCTGCCAAATCAGGTCTCCCTATGCAGCATTTGTGTCTTAGATTGTTTTGACATAGGTGCATTTTTTTTCTTCACATTTCTGTTAAATTCCATAACTTTCCAAGGAAACTGGGTTAATCTAGAATAATGTGATTGAGAGAAACACTAAAATGTTCAGGCATTTCCCTCTACAACTCCCCCTTTTTGGTTTTGAGGGCAAAAAGAGACAACTGAGCACATGGAAATGTGGATCAAGCACCTGCCTGTGACTTCTCATCCCAATCAAGTCTTTTTGTGGGATTTTGTGACAGCTTTAAGGATATGTAGGAAAGTACTGTGTTCATTCTCTCAGGTATTCTGAGGTAACTTTTCCCATCAAACACAGCTGTACTGTTTTTAACAGCAGAGGGAGTTATGTTACCAGATCTCCTCCTACATTTCTTCAGCATTTTGCATTGATGGGGGGAAATAAAACATTTTTGCTTTTAACGTTGCTAGCATATTCTTTAACTAAATAACAACTTTCTGAAATTAGCAGAAAGCAGAAAATAAACCCCAGCAATGATGTCCCTGCCCATTTGGGGTCTACTTTTGCAGTAATAGTTGTACAGAGCTTAATGTGTGGCTCTTGAGTGTGTGGAATTTGTGCGCTGCTGTTGTCTTCCACCCATATTTTAACCATTGACTCTTCTGGGCTATGAGGAATGTGGTAGACCAACTCAGCTGAAAACAAATGCCTCTTCTGAGTATTCTAAGACTTGAGGGCATCCATCCATCCTCAGATTTCTGGGGTTGAATTACTATTTGAGGCCATAGATAAGTGAAGCCCCAAAGGTCACAGAATCCAAACAATAGCCCTTACTCTCAATATCTGTTCAGATACTCTCCTAATTTGCAGAAAGATTATGAATCCTGGAACTGCCAAGACCAGGAGTCAGTAATCTTGCACAGGCACATACAGAAACATATGTAGGGATTCATGTTAAGAGGGTTTTACAAATGAACATCTATGTGTGGAATATTTCTTCATTTACAAAAAGGAGAAAGCTGCCCTAAAAATATTCAAACAATCCATCACAGTTTTACTTTAAAGTGAAAAAAATTGTGATTCAGCAAAATGGATTCCACTAGGGCATGAAGGGATACATAAATTTACTGAACCTACTAGCATCTGTCTTGAAGCATTTTTGGATTTTTTTGTGCATTTTGTGCATGTACATTTTGTGGAGCTTCACTTAAATATATATATATTTGTCGTCCCCCCCCCCCGATACCTCCAGGTCAAACACACCCCAACCAGGCACCCAGATGAAACCTAGCTTCCTAATAAATGATAGCCATCCATTTATTCGGAGCCAAGCTGCACTAAAAGCCTCCAATACAGGAAACACAATGTTGCCAAAAAAAGCCACAAAAGACAAAAAAAGCCACAAAACAGACAGAAGATATTAGAAACACCAATCAAGCAGAACACAGCAAACTCCAAGACCA